>SSNR01000290.1:110527-167547 GCA_006937965.1 Callopanchax toddi
GGGGGGGGGCTCATTGTTTTGCCATATTTCCTTTTGTATTAATAAAATGTATTTTTATTTATGGAATCATGTCTCCACTTGCTTTTGGTTGAACCCAAATGCTGGGCGCATCGCTCGAGTTTTTTTCTTAATCCCGACTCTAGTTCCTTTAAATATATATCAGGTGGAGCATTATAGCAGCAGCTGTAACGCCCCACCTGGGAAAGTAAATCTGTCAGACTTGTTCTTGGCATTCAGACATCAATTCTGATTGCTAAACTGCCGGACAGGACGCAGGGAATAAAAAAAAACCTAACTTTGAGAAAATTATTCATTATGGGTCTTACCATTCTGATTTACCCTAACTGCCCACTCTCCACTAATGTCTCCTGGAACATCAGCTCCCCTCCTACATCTGCAAAGAAAAGGTAAATCTGAGTGGTCAACAAACTTCCCAGAAATCTCGACTGAAAAAATCAGATTCTAACCCCAATCTTTTCATTCATAGACCTTCTGCAAAATGTCCCTCTCTTTCTCTACATTCAGGTATTCAAAGTCTGCTAAGAAACCTTTTTATACCTTTCAATATCTGTCAGTATGTAACTCCAATACCCTGACACAATGAGTACTAACAGAAAAGGAATATGACATTCTTTTCAACTCAAAGTAACAGAAAAAATATTGCTCCAACAAGATTTGGACTCTAAAAAAGAACATGGTTCCAGCATGAGACAACAAAAGCATTACATGTGCTTACTAAAAAGTGTAAAGTGATAAAAAGCAAATAAAAGGTTTTTTCAAATTTTCTTTTGCTTTCAAATAGGTTCCACTTCCCGTGGTTGTTCCTAAGTGTAAAAAAAATTTTTTTTAGATGGGAAAAAACAACTTATCAAGGCTCAAAAGCTACAACACTTATCCTAAAATGCCTTCTGAAGCACTTAATTCTGTTATTGTCTAAAAGAAGAGCAGTTCACAAGGTCAATTCACTTGAACGGTCACAGAGAAGCTGAAGGCCTTGATTTCACACAAAGCACATTTTGGAGACAACCACTGCAAAGGATTACCGACAGGAACCAATAAAACCCACTTGTGAGTTAGTGTGTGCATGCTGTTGTGCGTTCACGTTCTGGCCTAATGTGCCCACGCTGGCCTCTGCTCACCAGCCTGATGTCATAGTCAGCCTGGTAGCAGTGATATGACTAATGTCCACTATCGCACATTGGCAGACAGTAGAAGAATTGGCTTGTTACATAAAATCCATTTGACATCTTTTCAAAGAAAATCAATTCTAAGTCAGAGCTTGGGTCAGATGTGACTGGGTGGGATGCGGTAGCTAGAGCAGCGTTCGCTTTGTGCTAAGATTCTTAGTCTCGGCTGTTTATTCCTCCCAACAAGCACCACTGATTGCATGACAAATTATTTAATGACATGAAAAGCATGTCACGCTGGCCTGTGAATGTATTTGGAGCTGAGCTACTTTACCATCTGCTGAAAAACACAATTATGCTTTAGTTCAGGCTGATGTGGCAGGAAATGGAGGGAGGGGCCATCATCTTTGCCCTGACAAACCATGGTCTTACCCTGCTAGATGAGGCTGGTATTAAAGTATGGCAATATTACAGACAAGGGGGTGTAATTACAAGGTCCCAATCGACTGTAATTCACCCATCATTCCTGTCTTTTATACGAAGCTGCTGTGCTCCGGTGAACCCAGACACCGAATGACGACATCAGCTCCTCGGCTGACAGCGTCTGACCCGGCTCGCGGACAGTGATGTTTCTTAATTATTGAGACAATGGAGTAGGGAGTGAAACAAGCTAATGGGGAAAATACTAGCCAGCCAGGTTAATTTGGGGTTCATTGAATTACCGTGTAAATTAGCGCGATGCCATTAATTACAACAGGTTGTTAATGAAGAAACTTTGAGGAGAGGGGGAGCTTTCTGCAGCACCAGCAGATTATACCTCTTTCTAGATGATTAAATAAAAGCGCAGTCCACAAATTAGGGGAGCCTTTTGTATTCTGAGCACATGAGCTATTCTGTGGGCTGTAAAAATGAGAATGACCTGCACATGGCCTGAAGGAGAAGAGAGGGAAAGGACAGATATCTGCTTTATAAACCTAAAAACATGCACATAGGGGCAGGCAGTGGGGAAAAGGACAATAGGTTTAGAGTTGGAGGACAATAGGGCAGATTTTGTTGGGAAAATTTTGAAACATAAGGCAGGTGGAGGCAGGGAAACGCCATAAGCTAAAGAGCATAGTGAGAAGTGGAGGTGCTGCTAGTGGTGTTGGAGGATGAAGGAGGGGTGGGTGGGTGGTTGCAGGGGTGAGACAAATTTCACTGCACCCCATTTCTCTCTGACATCCTTCAGCCCATCTCCTGAGCCCATCCATCTCGGATGATGAATAGCGTCCTGATTTGCATACCAAAAATGCTTTCCGATACGCGCCCTCCGAGTCATTTTGAGAGATTAGAAACTATCGACAATTATTGATAAAACCCAAAAGCGTCTGCAACATCCCATCTGGAATATTGCCTATACCATTTTATTTTCTTATTTTCCTCCAACTTATGAGGATGCATTATTGACTAAAAATCTGAATGCTGCTGCTGAGGCTTATGAGCAGAGCCGGGGAGGTGTGTTGGCTCGTTGTAGCGGTGGCTGTTGGTGTGCTTTGCATAGGTTATGTTATTGCTTGTTTGTGCACATTTCCCAATGACACAGAATTTAATTAAGATAATCATCACTGTGGTACCCCACGTGGCTCGACAGTGGGGCCTATGCAGATTAAGGCAAGGTCTATATACAAACCCCGCGATCCATTATTCCGCTCATGGGCAAACCTTGTGATTACAATAGTAAATACATGAAATAAAAGAGGGGACAGAGATAGAACGAAGCACATAAGAATTAAATGGCTGTAGAACAATTGCTGAGATATTAAGAAGCATGATCAGGCCAGCATTCACAAAGAGAGGAGCAGGAAATGAATTGAAAAAACAAGCACGATGACAGAAGTCCGTTTATTAAAAAATACAAATGCTAAACAGCAAATTTATGGTGAGGTTATATGGAACAAACAGGGAAAAGTACTTCTTATTATGCTGATAAACAGCCAGAAAAACTCATTTTTGGTAAAGGCAAAGGTCCTAAATGAGTCACTACTGCAAATAAGGTGCTGTCTTTGAATTGAATTAATTCATAGTGGATCCATAGATTTCTGGATTATTCTCCCAGGCTTTTAAGTCACTCTAAACTCATCGCTGTGAGACCCAATATCTTGTTAAGAGGTAGAGAATCTCCTTTCTTTGACACCAGAACAATATCTGGTCCCCAGCTAATTAAGTTCCTTGTGTCTCAGCTATTTGTTGTTGCCTAATGAGAGCTATCAGCACCCCGGCGGTGTCCTATACTGTAATTAATGGGCAACTGAAAGATGAGGAGGTGGAGAATGAAGTGAAGGGAAAGGAAAGGAGGGGAAAAAAAAGGTAAAGTGGAAACTCGTCCTGTCTGGTGACCTGCCGGTTGCCCTCACATGCTCCATCCCTCCTCCTCCTCTCTCTCCCTGCCTTTGTATTCCTCTCTTGACTTGCTGCTCTTTTTCCAGTAGGCTGTTTGACAAGCTGCCAGTTCTAATGCCCTCAGTGCAATGTCCCTTGTCAACTCCCATAAACTCCTATATCTATCAGAGCCTCCTCTTAACAAAAAAAAGCAGCTTCCATTATCAAAGTGATTAAAAATGATCTTTAATTTCAGGGACAGTCAAGGGTACGGTGAGTTTAGACAATAAGCCAATGGCAATAAAGTTCCACATCTGCCTATCTTCATGCTTTTTTTCTTGTAAATCACATATGATATGATGCAGATGTGACAGTTAACCTTTTATTATTATTATTATTATTATTAAACTGTGTAAGGCAGCAAAAAATACATTTTGAGGTGATGGATATGTTTTCATCTGCAAGGTTGCAGGATAAAATCTGAGCTAAATTTACCATGAAGATACTATATGTTTAACACATCACTTTTTCTCTACTTGGGTGGTTGCACTTTTCGTGTCAAGGTCAGGTCCTCTACCAGAGGCATGGGAGCTTGAGGGGGTTTATGCTGTATCATAGCTGCTCCTAAAACTGTGCTCTTCTGGGCAGAGATCTCTGAGGTTTTTCCTGATATCCGTTGGCACCACGCTCCCACTTTGGAGTCACAGCTCAAAGTATGCAGATGACCACAGGCATGATGATGGCTTTGACTTTCCACAACTTCTCTATTTCTTCCTTTAGCCGTTGGTGTTTCTTGAACATCTCAAGTTCCTTCTTCCTGGTGTTATGGTCACTTGGGATAACGACATCTATCACTGCCTTATTAAGTTGGTCGACCACCACAATGGTTGCTTATGGGCATCATCTTTTTGACAGTCTGCATCTAGAAGTCCCACATCACTAGTCCTGGCAGGAGACATGTTGATGCAGTGATATTAATGGTGCGTTCAATTTGTCCTCGGAGGTCGGAACTGGGAACGGCGTCACACCCAAGTTACAAGCGTTCCAGTTTTCAAAGTTGGAAAAGTCGGGACACCAAAGAAAAAAGTAACTTACAGTTGTATTTCTTCTCGCGTTTGGTTCACACACAAGCACATTGCCAGTGTTACCTTTGTTAGCAGCACACATTCAAAACATTGTTTTACACTTTAATTAATTCACTCATGCAAACACTCTGAATTTGTTTAGAGTCAGAACATATAAAGCGTTACACGTAATTCTGAATGTAGACACATCCAAACCAGCACATCTGGCAAAATAAACATGTTTTCACAGCATTTGACTGTTCTTGTGAGTTGCCACCATCTTTTTTTCCAAAGTCGGGGCACAAAAAATTCTCAGACTTTCACAGTGGGAAGTCTGACTTCAGAGGGTGGTCCAGTTGACTTTTTCAACTCGGAACTTGGATTTTTCGACTTCCGAGGACAAATTGAACGAACCATAACACTCAACTATAAAATAGAAGATTGGAGATTAAAAGTCTGAGTTCAGTTTCCAACCCAGCTAACTTTAGAATTACCTAAAAATAATATTATACTGGCTTGGACATTACCCAGATTAGTTTGTATCATGTTATGAATCAGGGTATTTTAATGAGAAATGGGCCACTGAAGCAAAATTCTCATGAAGGAGGGCAGAGGACATGATGCTACTGGAATGCTGATATGAGAGAGAATTCAATGAACAAGGCAATAAGACGTATGATACTAGCTTATCAGTCAAAAACACTGAAAATGTCACCAAATTAAACTTTGAAATACAGAGACAGTCAAATAAATGGCAAATATTGATGTATTTAATGGACTGAAATTTCCAAAATGTTAAAAACCAATATGATGATAAAAGTTCTGCATCATTCGTGGGCTGGTAATCCTGGTAGGAAAGGCAACTAAACTTCTTAATTGTCTAACACATTTTGCTGAATATCTAAGAATCTTTATCATTTTAAAATGAAAAGTACAGAGGGCCATGCTTTTATACTATATCTGTGTTAATACAAGATAGTTTAAAAATCTCCACTCCATGCCCCCCTCCT
Source organism: Callopanchax toddi (assembly GCA_006937965.1). Lineage (NCBI taxonomy): Eukaryota > Metazoa > Chordata > Actinopteri > Cyprinodontiformes > Nothobranchiidae > Callopanchax > Callopanchax toddi. The sequence goes on from SSNR01000290.1 coordinate 116,087, forward strand.
ATGAGGATTGTTAGGGTTTTTGTTGGTCCACATTCTGGATGCTTTGATCACATTCCTAAAGGTGTTTGGGGATTAGATTCTACATTGTAAGTTTTGGATACTTGAAACCTCAAATGTCTTCATGTTTAATGCTGTTTTTTCTCCTTTGACAAAAGATCAAATCAATCTTCTCTGTCCTGTATGAGCCTTCATGTCTTCAAAAGAGGGTCTTTTATCTTTCAGATGTGAGTCTCGATGTGAAGAGCTGGCTCTCCTGTGTTGTACCATGTATTTGTGTAGTTATTGCGCAGTTTTCCCATATTAAGGTCAAGTTTTTTTAGACACTCCTACAAAGCATTCCTATGAAACACAAAAGTTTAAAAACTTTGCTCTCCTCACTTTTCATTTTGAATTGAGAAAGCTTGAGTGAGACATGAAACATCTTCAGAAATAATTAAGGAGGTCTAGTTGACTTTTCTCAGAACCCACAAGGATACAATATATATATATACTTTGCAAGAGTGTTAAGTTTCCTGTGGCAAAGGTGAAACGGAGCCCCATGGGTGATATGTGACTCATGTCAAATCCATATTGTCTTTGGAATTATTCAAAGTAACTACAAAAAGTTTAACAGCTGTCTCACCAGCCCTGAAAAATGAGACTGTACAAGAGAAATATATAAGTTCAGAAAGCCATAACCATCAGTGCTCTATCTGGGGTGCTTAAGTTTGTGTCTTACATTATAAACTTAACCTCTTTGGACTCTGCTTTTACTTGAAATGTATCCTTATTTTTTAAACTCGAGTATGTTTTAAAAAGTGTGCTATTTTATTTATTATTAAGTATTTTTAAAAGATGTTTGACCCACAACAGACTGAGATTGCCTTGGAATTCCCAGGAAAACTTGAGAGGGATGTCTGAGTTTTCCCCTCTGGAACGGCTGCCTCTGCTACCCAAACTAGGATAAACAAAAGAACATTGATGGATGGATGAAACTGTGGTTGGATTCAAATGAAAGGATGTTGCAAAGTCCATAAAACACCCCACCTCATTGATGTAACACAACAGGGAAAATGAACAAGATATAGTGCTGTGAATAAAACTTGTGGTGATGGCAAAAATATATATCGCCGCCATGCATCACAAGAACACACTGTCAGACTTGCTAATTTAATTACCTGAGGCGTGTTGGGAATTTTGGATGGCTGTAGAGCTAGTTGGTCTCAGTGCTCGTGAGGCCACCTCCATGTCAAACGGCTCTTCTCATTTACTCCCCCCCCCCCTTTCTGTGCACACTACCAGGGCTTTCACAAGTGTCGGCTCAATTACATTTCAAAGGTGGCAATGTTAAAGGGTGTGAAGAGGAAAAGGAAACACACAGAGGTGCAGTAGGGTGAGGCAACAGGGACTTAATAATAAAAAAAGCTATCTGAATTACAAAGACAGAAATGGGTTTTAGCAGCAGAGTGGGATGCAGGAAAGCTAAATATGCCAGGGCAGGACTAATTAGGACAATTACGGAATGAGCATATGGGGTTCTCAAGGTTGTCTGTTGGTCATAGCAACAGAAAATGATTAATGAAAACCCACAAAGTGAGTACTAATGTTTCTAATGCCAAAAGAGAATGGGGACGTGCTCCGAATAGATCTGGTGAAAACTAGAAGTTGTGAGGTGCAGCTCCAGTGCAAGACGAAAACACGAGTGTATATTTTTTTAAATAGCCCTTCAAATGGGAAAATGATCAGCAGGATAAATGCATGTGATGGAGGCGAACAGAAGGATGCTCAGAGGAAAAATGGATGGCTGTATGTTGTTTACTTTGTTGGAGAGATGAGAGTATAAGACAAGACGGGGAAGGGATGTGATGAATTGTCCTAAAAAGCAGCACTGGACATCAGACAGAAAATTTGATGCGGTGCAAAGGCCTTCCAGTGCATATCAAACAAGATGACTTGAGCCATTTCAGACTGATGTTGTCTTGGCATTATCGACTACGGTGAGACTGAATGATAATGCCAATGGCTGAGGAGGAGGACAGGTACCTGGACAAATCACCGACTGCACATCAAATTCATTGTTCTGCATTGTGATCTGCTTTGTAATTTCAAACTCCATTGGCATGTGTCACACAGTTTTGCTGTCTGTGTTTATCCTGGCCGTTTGAATGAGTGCCAGCCTAAGTTGTTCAGCAGATTTGAATTCGTATCGTTTTGCGCTAAGATTTTTCAAAGTATTTAAACTTTACCTTCACTTAAACTCACTACTCTACTCCTACCAAAGTCACATTTTGAAAATAAAGTGCTATATTTTTATCTCCAATGGCTGTTTATTTTTCCAAACATTTTTGAAGAATCAATCTGACCAGAGGAATCTATTTCAATGAAAACATGTTTTTTTATGAAGAATAATGAGAAATATCCAGCGAAAAAAAAAGTAGCATAGTTAAGATCCTAAGCAATCTCTATGACTGCTGGATAATCTGTAAAACATTTTGTAAATTGAAAACTGAAAATTAGTTAATTATAAATGTGTGGGTTGATCAAAACTTTGGTCTATGAAATATAACATCACTTCTGAAGAAATCACTTAGAAAATTGGACTAAAGTCCCTCCCTGGGTGGGGGTGGGAATTGTTTTATTGGGATTAAGATGAAGGTAATTTTATTTTTCCTTGCTTTCTGGGATTGGGACTAGACGATTTTTCTCAATGGGAGTGGTTTGGGAAAGCACAGAAAATCCACTCTTGTGTCATCCTCTAATCTAATTCATATCCTGTTTACTGTTTGGAGACTAGGGACCCCCTCATTAATATGGCCGTGGAAGCTTGTTGAGCTGAGATGTGCGCATCGACCCCCACTACTTCCCCTGCATACAAATTCATGGCGACGTTACTAAACATCTGCACTAGGTACTCCCTTGAGTACCTCACTGAAAAAAATATGTGCATCCCTGGGGTTAAAACAATTTTCTTTCAATTCCTCTTCAAGTTGTTTGGTGCATCTGGTAAATCTGAATTGCCAGGAGAATAAAAGGTGAGTGTTCCCATCCATTCTGCTAAAGGTAAAGCATGAGATGATTCTTACTCAATTCTAACCTTAACCTTTCAGAACAACGCCATGATTTAAGAATATTAACCAAACATCCTCAGAGAACTGGAACGTCTCTCAGTTATCTAAGTTTGATCAACAAAGCCTTTTCCAGCATGTTGAAGCAACGTGCCAAAAAGAAAAAGCACTAAATAAATAGTTCCGTGAACAAATATGGATCCATGATGAGAATAACACTTGTCTTCAACAAGAGATGAATGAAAAAAAATCCTGCAACTTCTGGCAAACTCCAACTATTGCATATATAAGAATGGGCTGCCATCAGTCAGGACCTGGCTGAGAAGTTTGACAACATGCCAGGATGAATTGAGGTCTTATGGGGATAAAGAGCCAACTCTGCAAATGTTGACACTTTGCATAACCTTAATGTTAAATGCCTTTAAAACTTGTGAAATGCTTGTAATCAAACTTCAGTGAACCATAGAAACATCTGAAAAAAGATTTTTATAAAGCCTGATGCACAACCTTTGAGAAAACCAAAACGTGTGTCACTGTATGCCTTTACCTTGTAATTTGCACTTTTCTCTCTGTATATCCTGAGACCTTGTTCAGTATTCAGAACAAAATGGTTTTGTCTCCAACAACCTGCACTACTGAACCATGTAGTTTTCCTTATGGAAAAATAATTCATCGGTGCAGTGCTTTTGAACCCCACCTGGGAGACATGTTCGTATTACGGTTCTTTCTGTTTGTGTCTTTAGGCTGTTAATGTCTGGGTAAGTGAACTTCAGTGTCTGCTGTCAGCTTTGCTGCTTCCTGAAAACGAAAGAGCAAAGAGATCTGGTTCTCTAAATAAAGAGCAGGATGACAAGATAGAAAAATAGAGGGGACGCGAGTCAAATCATGGAGCGCAGGTGGCTACAAGAAAGTGTCATAAAAATGTTAGGAGAGGACGGGACGTAATAGGGCATGGCACCCGAGGAGAAGGGAACAGGTGCAGAAAATGAGGAAATGAATGGCAGCTAAAAGATAAAAGACAGTCATCATGCGGCGGGGAATTAGAGCATCTCGACATAAAGAGAGAAATATGGTATAAAAAGAGAAGAAGAGATGGAGGCAGAATGTCCGTGTAACGCGGGAGCTGCTGTAGTATTCTCACTGTAACAATAGCAGCAGATTGAGTTGGACAGGGTTCACAGGCTGAATACTAGCCAGACAGACAAAGCTATTGAGTGCTTGCTTGTGTTATCTGGTCTGCCTCTCTGCAGCGATGAGCAGGCTCAGGTTACACCGCTCGCTACGGGGCTATAGTCCAAAACACATCTCTCTTGGACGGTAACCCCGTGTACAGCTATCCAATGACGCATCAGAGATCCAAGGAGCTCAGCAGGAGAAAGAGGAGCACTTGTCGTAAATGGAGGCTCACGCCTATGTGAAAAATTTTCAGCACCATCCCTCGAAATTTAGATGCCGGGCTTGTTCAGGCGTGGCGTGTCTCATTGTTGCCTTGCTTTGTTTTGTTTGATATACGGATTTGTCCTCAGCTCCATTGTCACTGACCCACGCATTTTCTAATTATCCAATCCACAAAGGACATCGCGACAGCTAACTGCAGTACATGATCCCCATTATTTCTCCATGAGATGTCATGTTTATAATTGGAAGCATTATCTCATTGATCACAGCTGCTATTGTCATCATCATAATTACCACTACAGAGTCATTTAGATGGTAATTTGGGCATTTCTTACCAAATGTCAAGCTATTCATCTTGTTTATAGCATCCTATGGAATTGACTATTGTCTTTAACAATAGCCGCAATCTGCTGATATTTTTGGTACTTACTGTACTTGCAGCATCAGCTTGGTTCTCAGCAGAGTGGTGGAATATTCTGAAGTAAGGAATTTTCTCCATCTGACCTTTTGTCCAAGGCTCTCATTGTTTTGAGCTAGGCCTCTACCTTGCGAGTGACTCTTGTCATGAAGAAGGTCTTATAAATATGGATGCCTCCTGGTCGAGGCTGTGATGCAGTTTCAAGAAGAGGGAGGATATTTTTCTTCCTTTTGTGGGTAGAATTGTTCAGTTGCTTTTGGAGAAATTGCATCTATACAGCATCCATACAGTGTTGGCCAAGGTTGCTTTGAGATATTTTTTATCTTATGTGGTGACAATGTTATTTATTTCTGCCATAGCTTGTCCTTCCAGCCTCACATAGAAATCTGATGAAGGATAAAGAATGGGAGGTCCTTCTTTTCTATGATGCAGCTCATTTTATGCATTCTGGAATGTAAATAATCAGATTGTGGATTTAAAATGCAATTCTATTTTGCTACATCGCATTTATTTTATATTTATACTTGCATGCGATGTTTCTGCATTTGTAATCCTTGTTTTAATGCCTCATTTACAGGACCTACAAACACCAGCTGGTGATGTTCAAAGTTCAGTGTGTCTATAAACACTGTTAAAAATTGTGCTTATGAAATTAGCTGAAAACTTTAAAACTGAGTATTTGGATCATAGTGGAGTAAAAGTGAAACTAACTCGGACATAGCTCTCTTAACATTTTCATTGGTTGTTGGTCCTATTGAGCCCGCCTCCAGCTTCTCTTCGCTCTGGCTGTTGGTGCAGAGATGGCACCATTTTTCCCTGGAATCAGAGATTTTGGTGTTGGCGATGAAGGAGGGTGATGAAGCTAGGTAAGCTCTGACTGAGTTTAACACCGAAACCTGTTTAGTGGGAAATGTGTTGTATTACATGTCTGTAAAGCAGGTTTAATTTAGAAAGAAATAAAACTGCAAGTCTTTTAGTGAGTATTAGGGCATTTTCGCACCAGTAGTTCAGTTTCTGGGTCTGAATCAGTTAATATTTTTGTTAATTTGTAGCTTTTCCCAGTTGTCCAGTTTCTTTTCACACAGAAAAAAATGGCAAACAAAACAAACTGTGTCACAATGTGAGAATGTTCAGTCTGCTGATGCAGGAGCTACTGTTGTACGTGTGCCCTCTTGTATTCCAGGATGCAGTGCAAACCTGACTTGTTCCACATCCTGATATGATTTCTGTGTTCACTCCTAAACAAAACCACATTAGGATTAAGATTAGGGTTCAATATGAATGGACTGAACACTTGAGGTGTGAAAGCACCATTACATGAACGTCCTTTTGTAGTATGTCTGAAACTAAAAACATTTGATACAATTTTTGGCATCAAATTCAATTATTGTCATAACCCTGATTTCATTCTCTGCTTTAGAAATGCATATGAGCATGCATCGCATTCATTAAATACATAGCACAAATCATGTGAGTACCTCCAACAAATGTTTTATAAACTAAACATGTTTGACACGCCCAGTTACACAAAATTCATCATGGGAAACAGATGTCATTATGAACAGACATGAACAAATATCTTTGTGACCCCATGTGTGGAAGACACATAACAGGATGCAACCTCATGATCATCTGAACTATAAACATATATATAACAGTTTTTACCCTGAAGTTATTTTCAAAAATTTGCCCACAATCAGCTTAAGCAATACCATTCAAGCAGTTGGAAACATTCAACAGGGGAAGAACGAGAAAGGGAGATTAAAAAAAGAAATATAGGGGAAGTTCAGGTGAGGGCGTGAGGGCAGAGGATTCTTTATTTTCTGAAGCTCACAAGACCATAAAGCCTCTGGATATATTCAACAAGAGATCTAAACTAAGCCTGACACACCTGTAGAGAAACAACACCGTCTGGATGCTGCAATTATATATCTTCCAGTGATGTTTTAATCCACATTAAGGTACAGTAATGAGGGCAGAACATAGCAGCTGTATGTTAAAAATTTACACACCACCCACAGTGATTTATTTTTAATTAGTATTAAATTTTAGTTGAAATTGTTAAAAAAAGAATTAGATCTATGATGATTAGTTAAGGAATATAAAACACACAAATATGATATCATTTATTAAGAATATTAAATAATACATAAATTGAAAATATGCATTAGCTCTGCTCTCTGTGGTTTTGGTTTATTATGCTTCAGATGGATTACTAAACATCTTATGAATCACTTGTATGTGTACTTTTTTTCATAATTGCATTACTTTATATATGTGTAGTGATCAGTGATTTCAATCATTGTGCTGCAGCACACTAGTGTACCATGACAGGTTAGCAGGTATTCGTTGGAAAATTATCCAGCTTTATGCAAATGGTCCAAAAATATTATTTAGCTGCAACTAGCCTTGCCATTGATGAGTCACTACCTGCACAACCTCTACAACAAACGTGGGAGTGGAGCATAAAACCTTATTGCTCCATGCAGAAGTCCGATGGTTGTCACATGTATACAAGCTGCAGGAGGAACTCAAGTGTTTTTGACTGATGAGAGGTTTGAGGATGCAAAGCTGCTGGCAATTGAGGAAGGGAGTTCCAGTCTGGCATACCTGTCTGATATTTTCCAGCATCTGAATGAACTGAACACATAAATGCAAGGATGAGATGAAAATCTGCTAACAAGCACAGACAAAATAAATGGATTTCAAAGTTGCACCTCTGGCAAGAACATCTGGGAAGTTCCAACCTTGACATGTTCTTACTCACCCAGAAATGGCATGGGGAGATCAATACTGCTGTACTGTGTGATCTAATAGATAAACATCTCAAAACTCTTGAGGAGAGACTGTCATTTTATTTTCCTTTAATCATCACAGCCTGCTTTAGCTAGGTTTCAGCAGCATTTATTGGGAACAGCATGAATTTGCAGGTTAGTTTTAGAACTAAGCTTCACTGACCTACCTTAGGAAAGTTTTTGGTTGACTGCCGGAAAACAGAACCATTATGATATTACTCCCATTTTCCAAAAAACATATCTGCATCAGCTGAACTTTTCAACTATCCCTGCTATGAAAATAAAAACAGAAAGACAGAGCTGTTGAGGAAGAGCTTCCTGCATCGTTCTTCAATTTCTGACATCCGCTTTATGTTTTTCAAAACAGGCCCAGGTTTAACACTGAGTAAGCACAATAAGGACATTGCATTTACAGAATTGAGCACAATAATATGTCATTTGTAACATTTTACTATGTGGTGTGCAACAGGATGGTTTTTGTATCATAAATGTACCTTGGTTCATGAAAGGTAAAAAAACCACTGGTTTAAATCGTCATGAGGCCAGTGCATATTGTTTTCTACAGAACTGAGTGCTAAAACAATAAAAGGGGCGTCAAGAGGACTCAGCTGATGAGGTTTGGGCATCTGAACAGGACGGGGGAGGTGTGTTATGTCCTGTTGACAGGAGTCCCCTGGCCCACCCTGGACACACTGGGATTATATCTTGAGACTGGCCTGTGAATGCCTTGGGGTCCCACTGGGTAAACTGGTTAAAGTAGGAGAAGATAGTCTTGGCTTTCCTAAGGGTGTTGCCTTCTGCCTTTCATGCCATTTGTAGAGATCTTGGTCAAATATTTAATATAATGTCATGAATGGTCTCACTGAATAATGCAAGTTTCATCTCATTCATTAGCAGTCAATGTATGTGTTGTACTACCCGATCAGATCTTATCAATACCTGTAAAATTGACAAAATCACAACTGTGTTGGTGGTTGATCAGCTGTGGCAGCCATCTTCAAACTGGTTCATTTAAAAATGAAGTTTTTGGCTATGATCCTGATGAGCATTTGGGTGGTTCAGTATAGACCTTTGCTATACTCAGAGTTAAGAAAAGCTAAAAAAAATTAAGATGATTTTTTTTTTTAATCAGGCTAAATGTATTATCTATTATCTGTAAAAATGGTAACGAATTAAAAGTCCTGTAAAATTCTAAGTGGTTTTGTGGCTGGAAGTAAGAGGAGATATTCAAAATTATCCAAACCATTTATTTATTTATTCATTCAGATCTTTAGACAATTAATGACTATAAAATACATCCCTTTTCTTCATTTATGGATGATTAAAGTGCTAGGCTGATTTTTTTTCTAATCATGCAGCCTTCTCTATCTCTTTCCTCTTCATTAATTAATTTCCTATCCATTTTTGGATGGCTGATCCTCATAATTATATTTAGCTTGTTTGTGTGGAATCCTGTTAGAGAGCAGAGAATTCACCTCATATCCTCAAAATTGCATTTTTGCCAGAACACAAAAAAAGAAAAGTAACATACATCACTTCCAAAATAAAAATGCTAAAGCAACTGAAAACCTTTCCAAGGATTTAATATGGGCTTAATTATCCATAAAGCAAGTAAAAACAGTAAACTTAACTTTTCAAAGACTTTTTACTTTCTTTCTGACTATATAATGGCTCATGCAAAGCGTTCTGATTTCATTTAGTAGCATACTATATTAAAACATTGTTACCAAGTTGAATTCTATCATGTTTTAAAAGCTTTATTCTTTTAGTTTGTCCATGTGAGACAAGGTCCTTCTCATAAGTAAGGTTACTAACTTTGCAGTGCCTTCCTTTTCCTTTGTCTGCACTGTGCTAAATTTGGAAAATAGCTTTAGACTGGAAGTACTACACTGAAACAGCTTCTCCATTAATCACAGATGTCAGCACCTCTGAATCTTTTGGTCATTTTTTTCTTTTTAAATTCAATCCTCTATGGTCAAGCCAAAACAATATTTCTCATACCGCTGTCCCAAGAAGTACAAACTGCACACAAGAACAAAATATGCTGTCAATCTACAGTATATGGTACAACGTTTACCCATTCTGCTTTTTCACCGATGTCCTCCACCACAAACCCACTAACTAAATAGTATAAAGTTCATATTAGGTAGCATGTTTTATTACATCAGACAAAGGGTAAAGAAGGCTGAATGTGTATTTCCTCATAACACAATACTTCTGTTTCAAAGTAGTTTCTAATGTTTCTAGACAATTATTCACTATATTTGTTGTTGTTGACCTCACAGCAGTTCTGTCAGTAAAGCTGGTTGGGATTCGTCTGCAAACAACAACCTTTGAACTCAACTTAAACTATGTTCACACTGCAGGTGCTTCATGCAGGACTCACCAGTAAATATGGATGCTACTTGTCGGCTTGTGTGTAGCAGTTCTAAAGGTGCTGTTAAACTGAAACTGATGCAAAATTATAACCATGAAAAGAATATTGTTCCATCCATTGTTTACATGTGATCCTGCAGCTTATCACATTTTGCAGCACAGATTTGTGAAGTTTCACGTGTTGCATAAAAGACTGATCAAATGTGATTTGACCTTTTATACTGAGGTCACTATGATCTGATTTAGGTCCACATATGAAGGTGACTTGAGTTGAATTAAAAAAAAATGTAACTGTAACTTTGAGACTTTTATTAAAAATAATAGGCAAAAAAATTAGATCAAATTCAGCTTGTAAGCAGCCTCAGTCTGAAGGATCCAGTACTTTGTGCCTAAACCCAACAACCACTCATCTTCTACACAACCATCTTCTATCTTTTGGATCCATCTAATCCACTTGAAACCTAGAAAACAAAGAAAGTGTGCTAGTTGGCTTGATCCTGTAGCACAAAGCTACATCCTGATGTAATCCAAGAGAGGTGTGTTGTGATGGAGTCTGGGCTGTGGTTACAGGCAGATCTGGAAGGATTTCCATGGGAACTTGATGCTGATATATACTGTGGACAGTGAGCAGAAAAGCAGCTAAGGTAACTAGTGTGGTAATTATGTAAAATGAGGTTATTAGCTTCAAGTGACCGTTTGAAATTAAGAACCTGGAGCTTCAAATATTTCCAGCAGTGCAACAAAACTGAAATGTTTGGTATATTTGCACATTTTTCTTCCTCAAACAGATGTGATTGTATAAATAAAGTATTCAGTGTTGGTGCTCCGTGATCAAAGAGTAGATCTGACAGTTTATGGTTGTGCCTTTGATTATGTTAACGAGCTGCAGGTGTGTTTCTAAGACAGGAGATGTCATCCTTATTCTGTCAAATGCAGCACCAGCTGTTGGAAATGCTTTTTGCTCCAAAATAATGAAACAAACATAAAAAACAATTCAAATCAGTTCTTTCATCCAGGTTCTAACATGTTCAATAGAAATAGTTGGAATCAACTTGTTTTTTCTTCTTCTTTTTGTCAGTAGTTTCATCAGTATGAATTTGAGTGGTTAAAAATGTATTAGAAGGTGTCAAGTAAATATAACAAAATATAATTCATTTAATAAAAACATAATGTTTAGCTTTTAAGTGCGATTAAAGAAAGTCTTAGAGCAGGGGGGCCCAAGTCCGGTCCTCCAGAGCCTTAAAGTTTTTGATGCATCCCTGCTCAAACATACCTGATTGAAATGGTTAAATCCCCTCATCAGCAGGTCATTCAGCTCTGCACAGACCTGGTCATTTGATTCAGGTGTGCTGGAGAAGGGATGTTCCAGGACAGTAGCTTTCAAGGACTAGACTGGACCCCTGTCTTAGAGCATGTGTGTCAAATACAGGTTTCAGTCAATCCCAGACTGCACTGGAACAGCTTCCTGATTAGTTCAGCAGGAAACATGTACAAACTGCATGATGGCCACCGTTGAGAACTATGATCTCTGACCTCCATGATGTATTAGAATGTGTTTCAATTTTTAATTTTCAATAACAACAAAAATATTGGCTGTGGTGTCACAAATATCACATCAGACCTTTTACGTCTACTGTTATTGCAGTTTAATTATAAATACCGGTATGTACATTTGTATAATGTTTAAGAATTTTATGATTGTGTTACTTTATTGACAGTTCCTAATAGACCTTGGAAATGTACTTTTTAGGGTATAGTATTGTAAAAGAAGGACCATTTTCTGTGTGTATCTGCACCAGTAATAAACATTTTTTCTCACCAAACTTTGATCAGACTCTTTTGTCATTCCCTCTTGTTCTCAGACAGGGACAGCGCCCAGGCTGAGCTTCTCTCTTTAGCCTGAAAAATGGAGGGATGGGGAGATTTCTGAGCCTCTTGAGGATGGATACCTAGTAAAAAGCATCTTCAGGTATATTGTGACTAAATATGCAATGACAGGCTGAACACTCTTCCCTTTTTTTTCAGAACAGACACAAATCTGAGAAAATCCTGCCTCTCTGATAAGCCATGTCAGAGAAATTCTTTTATTTTTCAGGGTGTCAGGGAAAATGTCTTTCAGTTTTAGAATACTTTCCCATCCCATTTTATCAAGTGTATTGTCTATTTTTCTGTCATTAAAAGAGGATGGTGTTTGTACTTTTACACTTTTTTCTAAAGTTATTGATCCAGAAAGAAAAAAATATGTCCAACATTCCATTTGATGGAAATATAAAAACGACAGCTTTTTCTCAAACAGAATGTCTGACTGAGGAAGATTTTGCCAACTCCTGTTTTAATTTCGACACCTAGATGACTCTTGACATGTGTCATAGCTTAAAAAAGACAGGGGTGTGTGTGTGTGTGTGTGTGTGTGTGTGTGTGTGTGTGTGTGTGTGTGTGTGTGTGTGTGTGTGTGTGTGTGTGTGTGTGTGTGTGTGTGTGTGTGTGTGTAATTGGTAAGTCACAGGCTCATGGTAATCTCTTTTATTCATTATTGAAATGAGCTCTTGCACAGTCTGCAGTCTTTCACAGAACAAAGAAGAAAATCTGAGAAATAAAAAAGGCACAATCAATGTGAAATTTTCCAATTAATGTCACGCAGGGAAGAAAATATCCAGTTTTCATTCCTCCTGAATTTGATACAGAAACCTTTTGTAATGCTAAAATCTGGACTGGTATAGCGCCACCTGGAGAAAATCCCACACCTATTTGGCAACAGAACTCTCTTCCTAACTAAATTCTTGCACAATCTAATTTTCTGCTTTTACTCGTTCTTTTTTATTTTAGCATATTCACTGCAAAATCTATGTGACCCCATTTAAGTAACCCTACAGTCTTTATCAGTTGAACTGTTTTATTGTGACACAGAAAGACTTATGGCCTGAGCAATAACTGTTTATAGATTTAAACCAGCAAACATGCCAAATAAAAGCAGAAATAGTGAGCCAGGCTTAGCTCATGCTTCACTACTGCAAAACACACAACTACACACACACACACACACACCTCTTCTCTAGGGCTAAATAATGACAAACGGAGGCACATAGCTAAGGTGATTAATTATCCATGTCACCAGATGGGACGATGAGTAAAAAAAAGTCAGATTTTCTTTTCTTTTTTTCCCCCCAAATGCATTTCAGAATGTGGATTCGATTGGAGAAATGACAACCATATGCTGATGGATGACCACAGGCTAGTATTAATCAAAAATACAGATAGGGGATGTTACCAGGACAGATGACTGTATCTGTGTGCATGCAATACAATGAGAGGCAGCAGAGTGTTTGTAAACAATAATTAAAGAAACTGGAAATATGAACAATACAGCAGATGACATACAGGTTTCATCATTTATTTACAGGTGGATTTGGATGATTGTGGCTCAGGGTAGGAGAGGTTGTCCACCGATCAGGAGATCAGGGTTCAATCCCTGACCCAAGCCACGTGTTGAAGTATCCTGAACCCCAGCTGCATCACAGCCATGGGAACTGGCTGCCTTGTGTTGCAGCGATGGGTCAAATGCAGGGAACACATTCCACTGTCTTGTTCTGTGGTATTTATCTATGTGGCCACAAATCACTTCACCTTTCCTCCATTACTGTTTTCCCCACTTTCATCAACTCATCTGATGGGACCTCAAGCATCATCAGGTCAGCCTATATGTAACCCTTCCAGCACATCCTGGGTCGGCTCGGGGGAAAGACCTGCCTGAAAAACCTTCTCCAGGAGACAAACTGACCAGATGCATTAACAACCACAGCTGACTCCTTTTGACTTGGAGGAACAGCAGTTCTACTCAGAGTTCCTCTCTAATGTCACCCTATTTCTAAGAGCACCTTGCAAACTGTTTTGGGCTGATTTGTATTTGTGATCTTGGTTTTTTTTGTTGTTGTTGTGAGCATCTTCCTTGAACTAAGTGCCATAATGATCCTACTGGAGGGTCTGGCAAAAGGGTTCTAGGTTAAGGGTGAAACAAAGAGTGGTTCAGAAGACCTTTCATAGATTAAACAACCTAGCCCAGAGGTTACCAACGTCCTGCCCTAGAGCCAGGGCTGGAGTTGGGGCCTGTGTGTGAGCACATGGTGGCCCAGTGGGCCCTGTGGGTCCAGCCCACACTGGTTACATGGTCTTGTCCTAACCCTAAAAAGGCTTCTATCATTACTTATCACATTTATATTATTTAAAATGTCAAAGTCCCAAAAATATGTATTAATTTAGTTTAAGTTTAGTTATTTTTGAAATCAAGTGTGAATAGGGCTGGGATCAAGACAAGATTTCTGCTTTTTAATGTTTTTGTTTTAATATATAATAAACTGATTGCTCAATACTCAGATGACATTCAAAAATCCAGCAATGTCTGCTGACATGAGCTTAATGTTTGTGGCTGAAAGCCAGCTGTGGTATGAATACAAAATTGAACTAATGTCATGTATATGAGGCATAAAATTCAGCTGGGTGACAGGAGGAGTGACCTCTTTACCTATTGATTCCAGTCTGTCTGTCTGAAAGGGACATTATCAGGATGTGAGAGGAAAATTAATCTGTAAAAAGTCTTAAGTCAAACTTTTCACATACTTTTACATGCTACAATTCATACAAAGCAGCTTAAAGGCATAATATGCAGTTTTGCTTGTTTTGGCACTCCCTAGTGTCCATTTATGCTAAAAACAATCTAACTGTTGAAATGTCTCCTCAGCCTTCATTGCTTTCTACTGGAGCGGTTCATTGCTCAATCAAAGAAATCAGTTCAAGCAGGGAGAGATGGGAAAAAAACAAGAATCATGAGCTAAAAACACTCCCACGCTAGCATAACAGCTAGCCACATTTGGTTAGCCTAACCCTCGTGAGATACGTGACATTGTGAGACTTCAGGCGCACTGGACCGGAGACTCAGAAGTTGACCTGGAAACAAGCAGCAGATGGAGCTGAGTGACTTTTCATTAACCCTGTAAAGGATCATATTAGCACATACTGGCTCAAGAATAAGATTTAAAAATATGAAAAAGTTACATAGTGTGCCTTTAAGTCTATGTCATTATTTAATTATCCACCAAAAACTGAAACTTTTTTTTTATTAAGAAAGATTTAAGAAAGCTTCTTTCTTTGTAAAAATTCTAAAATGTGTTTAACCCATTTAGGTTTACACTGCAGTGTCTGTTATGATGGATACACTGCTTCCACAGAATATGCTATAAAGATAAAACCCACAAAACCTTGCTAAAAGAAATGTTTGCATGTTTGAAACAACTGTTAAGCTAATAACATATTGGGAACCATGTTTAGTTCCTAATATGATGCATGTTCTGGCTAATTTCTTAGGTCATATAAGGGCTCTAAAGTCACACACATTGAAAGTGAGACAAACACATTTCAACACCACACGTCTTTAATACCCAGAGAAATTATAAAGCTCAAAGTACAGAATTCAGAATTAATATTACAGAGTAATACTTATACTTATAATAATAATACTTCTATAAACTTTGGGCAGATTGCACCAATGGCTGGCAGGGTAGAGTGAGGCATAAAGTCCCTTTGTGAGGGCTCTGTGAATCAGATGGAAACGCTTAACTCTAAATTGCACTTGCTAAAGACAAGTCGGTAAATTCAGGCCTGAGTCCATCTGCCATCGCTAACTGCAGTTACCAACTGCTGGCATTTATTACTAAAACATTATTTCTGTTTATTTTAAAGCCCATAAGTAAAAAAACTTCAAGTATTAAATATGAATCAGAACACTTTCCTGAGACCCCATTTAATAATTTACTGTATATGCAAATATTAAAATTCTGCAAATTTACCTTCCTTGTCAATATCAACACAATTCAGTTCACTTTATTTATAAAGCACAATTTCACAGCACAAGCCATCTCAAAGCGCTGAACAAAGCAACAAATCCGATCCAGTCTGGGGTCACATTGAGCAGGGCACTGCGGGGAATCGAACCCCATCTCATTACTTAGACTACCATTACCAGTGCCTCTTGCTTTTAGGTGGGAACAAAGTAAATCAAAACCTACACTAAGAGCTGCAGATGATTTAAATCATTAATAAAGATAAAACTTTAGAATTAAATAATTTAAAATATGATCAGTGTAAAAGATTTGTGTAAAAACTCACGAGCGGTGGGTGGGAGGAAACCAGGGTGCCCAAATGCATGCAGGGCACGAACTCAGAGTCACAGCTATACTGGACATGTGTGTCTTAACTGTTGACAGCACGTTTTTGATTTGAGAGATTAAACTCAGAGAAAACTCACACTGACGGATTATTTTAAATATGTTTGCTTTAGGTGTTTAATTCTACGGATTTAATTAAAACCAACAGATTTAAAGGTTAAAAGGTGAAATGTTCAGATTTATGTTTCAGTGAAGAGGTCAGAGGTTATTAAGGTTCAGTAAAATAGGATAAATCTTCCAATGAAAGATTTATTTTGGGGTTTTTTAGATTGCAAGTTTTATTTTCTGTTTCCAAAATGTTTTCTCTTTCACTCAGTGTTTTCCTTTGACCTCCTCCTCTTCCAGAGCTTCATGAGTGAGGATGCTGTGTTCGAGAGGCAGGATTTTTTGGGTTTTGTTGCTCATTTTGCAGATTTTCTTGTAACTCTGCGACTGCTGCCTACATGTTCAGCACTGTTTCTTTCTGTGTGGCAAAGATGCTCAACATGTCATCCTCCCACTGCTGTTTTTGTTCTTTAATGTTTCCTTTTCAAACAGGCGCTTCCTGTAATCTGGTTTCTTCCTCTATCTGCTGGACCTCAAAGATTTGCTCTGCTTCTTTCAGCAATGAGAGTTGCATCTAGTTGTTTCACTTTGCACATTTAGAATCTGTTACTTTTTTCTCCAACTCTATGTTTAAATCAGTCTCCTCTTTGTTTTCCCATCTCAGATTTGTTTATCGTCTTCTGTGTCACCTCACTTTGTAAGAAATCTTTCTCCTCAAGGTCCTTCTGGCTTTGCTCTGCCAGCTCAGGCTGCACTTTGACGAGGGCAACTTTTAATTTTTCATTCTCCTCTCCTCCTTCTGCAAATGTGTTCCTCCTTCCTCTATCTTTAGCTCATCACCATTAATGTCATTTTCTGTAAGGCTGGCCATCTGTTGGCTGTATAAATGCATTTCTTCCATTTTGCAAATCACTTTCTGTCTCGTTCCTCAAATGCCTATTCTGTTTTCCTAACAAGGAAATATTTTCATTTCTTAAATGTAGGATAGGGTGAAAATCTGACTTAGATTTTGACTGAAATCTGACTGATTTCTGCATTAGTTAGAAGGATTTTGGCATAAATCTTTTGCAGAACTTCATCCAGTGGTGGTTGCATTGGAGATTCTTGTTCTGCAGCTGGAATTTCAGAAACTGATTGAAGGTTTTCTGGCATCTGGGCAGACATTATCCTGGCTGTGATGGGTCACTTTAGAAAATGCATCCTGGTCAAAATGGTTTCTGGATCCAAAGTTACATTTTTGGTGTTTTTCCTTGTGTGAGGCTTTCTGATTTGACTGGTAAAACCACTTTTTTTGTGTGTTCTTAGAAAAAAAATCCTCTATTTGGACACTTTAATGATAATCCTGAGTGTACATCAAAGAAGTGTTTGATTAGAAGAAGCTCCAGCTGTGAGAGAAGTGACGTCAGTGTTAGTTCCCCAGAGACTTAATAATAAAGTTATTAAGCTGATTCATGACACCTTCATCTCTTGATCCACTTGTTACCATAATGTAAAATGTGTTTATTCTGTTTAAATCATTGAATTTGTTCTTTGCTTACTGTATTTATGTACAGACAAGAAAGATGTCCTCCCAGTGATTGCTTTAACAGAAACATTTCATTTCAAAATGAGGTTTCAGCCACTTCAAATTAGAGTTCTTCTAAACGCCCAATGAAAACCAAACCTGACACACAGCGTAATCAGATCTCAAGTCTCACACATTCACAGTGAGACACGTTCATTTTGACACGCTCACATGCAACACTTTTATTTAACCTTTATTTTACCAGTCAAGACATAAAAGGATATAAACTTCCCTTTTGCAAACATGGCCTTGCAAAAGGCACATCCTTTAAGGAGAGGAGGGAGGGATATTAAAATAGACACAAAAATTCAAAACAAACAAGTAGAATAAACTCAACCTCACATAAACATGTAGACAAAAGCTATTACAATGAGACAGCTGAGATACACCAAGGTGAACAATTAGTAAGCATCAAGCAGCTCAGGGAGTGATATTTCTCACACCAGCTCAGTGAATTAGTAAGCTGTACTCATCTGATTTTGCCAATTTAGGTTCAGATCACAGGGGCAGCATCCATAGCAAGAAAGCCCAGACTTTGCCCCAGCTACTCTGGTGGGACCCTAAGGCGTTCCCAGGCCTAGAGATCTAATCCCTCCAGTGTGTCCAGGGTCAGCCCCGGGGTCTCTTTCTGGCAGGACAGGACTGAACCACTTCCTCTAGAAGGTGGGGCATCCTGAGCACATGCCAGAACCACCTCAGCTAGTTCCCGTTTACTTGAACTGCCCGAATGATCCTATAGGAGCTATGTTGTCTGGGGAATTTGCTACAAGTATTGCACATAGTTTTGTTTTAAATGAAAGTAAATAGTAAACAGCTTTCATAGATCAAAAGTGCTTTACAGTATAAAACCACACAGTAAACACAGCAAATAAAAACATAAAAGAAATGGTAAGAACACAACAAATCATAAAACTAGTTAAAAGCCAGTCTGAATAAGTGAGTCTTCAACTGTTTCTTAAAAGAATTGACAAACTCAAGGGAGGAGGCAGAGAACCTTAAAATAAAGGCTTAAATAACATTTCATGGATAACAAACCAGAGTACAAGAGACCTCAGCCCAGGAGGTTCCTGGTGTCCTGCCCTGGAGCCAGGCATGGGGTCAGAGCCCATCAAGCATCTGGTGCCCAGGCTTTCACCCATGAGGCCCAACCCCAGGCCTGGCTCCAGGGCAGGACCCCAGTAACCTTCTGGGCCATGAAAGACCTTTTAAAAACACTTTTTCTCACCTTCACCCTAGAAGCAATTTTCCATGGGAATAATGTGTTCTATGGGACTGTCCAGCACTTTCACCTTTTCTTCTCTGTCCTGTACTTTGATTAGTGTTCAACACTGCCTGAAAGAAGTTTAATGCCTGGTTTACATCCAATAACTGCGACAAAAGCAACAGATGCTCTCATCCTAGTGGATTAGAACATTAGTGATGCACAGAATTGAACAGTTTTAATAGAATTTTAGATTAGCTCCTTCCTGGCTGTTTCTGATTTGCATTTCCTTGTTCTTCAGTGTGATTGTGCATGACTGTAAACAAAGTGCAATAGTTGGAGTTATAACAAAATAACTGGGAAAACTAGTGGGGTCACTGAGGCCAAAACACAACCTTTTGAGAGTCCTTTGACTCTGAACCTTTGATGAAACATGAGAACTCTGGTCATTATTCCACTGGTTTCACATGCAGCAAAGAAATAAGACATTTATCAAACTAATCATGACCTGCAAAAAAGTCTTATGGAGAATTGAGAAGGAAGTTGGCTATTTTGGATCAAGGACCCCATTTTTACCGTTTTGCACACATATTATAATACATTTCTGCAAAAAATATTGAAGTATTACCGTCAAGCATAGTCATACATAGGGAATCAAGACATAGGGAATCAAAAAACATCAAAAACCTGACTTTTCACCTTAGGGTGTGAGCTTAGTCTTGGTTGTCATTGAAGAAAAACACACATCAGAAAGCCTTTCATAACACACAATAACATCTCACTTTGTTATGACATTTTGACATTGTCAGCTATTTGCTGCAATTTATTAATTGAGACATGGGCTTTGATCAATAATCTCTGTAGATCTGCGGCCATTTTGCATCATGAATCAGAATTTTTTTGTGTAATAAAAGTTCTTTATTGTGCATGTTTTTCTAGCACGAATGACTTTAATCTTATTGTAAGACGAAATGTTAAGATTAGTGAAGGAAAGAACAAAACTGACTCCTGCAGATCTCTAGCTGAGAATTAGATGATAAAAGAGCTGAAAACGAGCAGGAGAATGGAGAACGACTGAGCCAGAGGTGTCTGGAAGATGGTGACTGATAGAGAGAAAGCGGATAAGGAAGATAGCAGAGTTGCTTGAGAGTCAGGCAGATAGACAGAGCTGCGTCCGGTGTGATCAGTAAAGCTGGAGAGTTGAGTTAAGCTGACTGGCAGGTTGGCTAAGGGTGAAGCTGAAGCCCAGGAAAACATAATTAACACAGAGGAAAGGATGAGGGAGAAACAAACACGAGCAAAAGGTTGGCCTGAAGGAGGACTACCACTTAGTGAGGCTGACCGCTCGGTTCAGACGGAGTCTATATGGACAAGGAGCACAAAAAACACTTCATATTTAATCATATTGTGCAGAAAAATGGCATGAAAGGGAAAATCAGTGAGAAAATGAACTCTTTTGGTTGCTACTTTACCAAAAGAAATATACTGTGAAGTGGCAATATGATTTGAAGGTAAACACAGACTGTAGTCACCAGTCAGAGGCATTTCTGCTAATTAATTCTTCATGAGAAGCAGTGAGAGCAATCACAGAGCTTATTGGGATTTCAGTCAGGCAGCAGCAAGAATAGATAATAAACGTCTGAACGGAGGACGGCTGAGCTATCCGGAGTTTCTGTCTGACAGCTGCAACAATAACAGGTTTTGCTTGTTGCCCTGTCACTTTCTGCAGCTGACATGTTGTGCTGAAATCCGGCGCTAATAATTCAAGACTGCTGCTCACATTCAGTCCCTTTCATTTTTACTTTCTCTCCTTTTTACGTTCTTTACATCAAAAACACATTTGTTTGGTTTTATTCTCAAGTAGATAAGAAAAATGAAGTTTTGAGAGGTGAAATATTACAGTTAAAATACATGATAACCACATATATCTTTATTTGATTGATTTATTTTGGGTATGGTTCATTTAAACTCTAAAATCAGTGGTGGAGTTTTTACTGAAGCCCATCAATAATGAAACATTTTAGTGCAATTTATTTAAAACAAAAAATATTTCATCTTTACCTGGGTGCAATGTGTCTGGGGGGGATTTACCCACCTCTGATCATTAATCTTTCACCACAGGTTTAACAGAACAAATACCCCGGTTTCTACAACATGCACGATCCACTCCCCACATTCGGAGGTGCCCTGCAAGCTATCTGGCACAGGGGGAGGAGGCATGATGAGGTGCAGCTCTGTGTGGTCCAGACAGGGTCTGGATAGATAAGGTAGATAGATAAGGTGAGGTGTTCCATCATGGAAGGGGGTGCACAGAGTATGGCTGCTGCTCCACCACATCGAAAGGAGTCAACTGATGGAGTTCAGGCATCTGAAAATTATGCTTCCTCACCTTTCTCTAAGGGTTTTCAGGGCATATCCCACTGGGAAGACATGATGTGGCAGAACTCCGGAGGGGTTTTATATTTTTTCTGGTTTGGGAATGCTTTGGGATCCTCCCAGGATGAGCTGGAAAGTGAGAGGGATGGCTGGGCTCTGTTACACCCCCAAACCTGACCTGGGTTAGGGTTAGAGTTAGGAATGGGTTCTTATTGAGCACTTTGCTGCCATGACAGACAGCAGGGAAGCTTTTTATCTTCCAACAGGGTCAGTGAACTTTTCACCTGATGAATTTTAAAAGCTCATGTTTCTATTTGAAATGTTGCTTATCATGCCATGTTTTGGATTTAGCAACAGATTCAGGTCTAACTAAAGACATCGAGGAAGCATTTGCCTGGGTCCCAAACACTGGAGCTTGTAGGTGATAAATGTGTATTGTTGGGGAGTTTGCTGTATTGTGAATTAATGATGAACCTGCTTCACTCCATCCAATCGTATGTTGTTCATTTATGATGGTTGAATGAAACCATAGCAATGCAGCAACTATAAATTAAAACTTGGTGTGGTGTTCTACTGGGTCTACTGGTGATGTGAACAAATAAAAGACTTGTCTACTTTTCCCTTAAATTTTTTTTCTTTTGTAATTTTGTTCAGCCTTTCTATTATTCATTGGTATGTTTTGTGTTTTCTTAGTATTTTTCATTGTTCTTGTCATAATTTGGTCTAACTAAGAGTTATTTGGTTACATTGTATTGTCTCTTTTTTATTGTCTTTATTTTTTCCACCCAATTCTCTTTAACCCCTGTGTGTTTTTGTCCTCCTCTGTATTTTTCAGGTCATCTTCATGCTCTGCCTATTCATCCACCCTCTTTGCACCGCAGCTCAACTTATGCTAATGCTCTTTTCTTGTTTTCTCCTGTCCTATTTTAGAGTTATTTTTGTTTGCTGAACTTTTATACCTCCCATGGACCTGAAGCACTTTCAGTTCTCTGGAAGTTTCATTTTAATTTTCCTCATGTTTTGATTTTCTGCATCCTCTGTTTGGATCATGTAACACGACTCCAGTATATGTTCACTGGTGCTAGCTTATGGACTTTGTACAATCCATACTTTTAACAAACTGTTTCAGATTTTGAGCTGAGGTTAAAAAAATGTAGTGTTTCTTCATTGTTCTTATTTGTTCTTTGAATATTAGTTTAAAATTGTGTTCATTCAAAGTGTTAATAAACTTCAGGAGGAAGGTAGACACCATCAGATGTAACATTTTATCCTCCCAATGTAACATGGTTTTAGAAACATCTGAAAATGTGTGTCTACCTGAGGAAACACTGGACAGTTTTATCCTGGTTGAAGCTGAGAGTCTTGATAAAGTTTTCTCCTCAGTGAGGCCTACAAGGTTTTTTAAACAATTTTATGATTATTTTAAAAATGAGATTTTGACTCTGATGAATTGCTCCCTTCAGACAGGGGTCTTTCCTGCTGCTTTTAAACGGGCAGTGGTGAGACCTCTGTTGAAGAAGAGCAATTTAGATTTTAATGATTTAAACAACTTCCGACCGGTGTCCAACTTGCCATTTTTAAGCAAAATTTTAGAAAAGCTTGTGTTGAGCCAACTCAACGATTTTATTAACACTAATAATGTCCTAGAGAAATTTCTAGAGAAAAAGTTTTAGAGTGAACCACAGCACAGAGACGGCCCTTCTGAAGATTTTAAATGATTTTAGAGAAAATTCTGATGCTCGGAGGGCGACAGTGTTGGTTCTGCTGGATCTAAGCGCTGCCTTCGATACCGTAGACCACACTGTTCTTTTAACCCATCTAAAACAGATCGGCATCTCTGGTGCTGTTCATAGATGGTTCACTTCCTATCTCACAGACAGGACTTTTATGGTCAGCATGGACACCTGTTTCTCCAGGGTCCATAGCATCACATGTGGTGTGCCCCAGGGTTCCATTTTAGGCCCAGTGCTTTTTAACCTTTATATGCTCCCTCTGGGCAGCGTCATCAGGAGACACGGGGTGAATTTCCACAGTTATGCTGACGACACACAGTTGTACATCTCCGTGTCTCCTGATGACACACAGCCAATGGATGCACTTTTTAACTGTACTTTAGACATTAAATCCTGGATGGCAGAAGACTTTCTCCAGCTCAACCAGGGCAAAACTGAAGTTTTAGTCATTGGTCCTGAGGCCCAGAGAGAGAAACTTTTACCCAAATTACAATCACTGTCTTTTAATCCTTCCTCAAAAGTTAAGAATCTGGGTGTGATCTTTGACTCTGAGCTGACTTTTATCCCTCACATTAAAAACGTCACCAAAATAGGTTTTTATCATCTCAAAAACATCGCCAGAGTCCACCCCATTCTCTCTCGGGCCAATACGGAGACGCTGATGCTTTTATCACCAGTAGAATCCTTTACTGCAATGCCCTGCTTTCTGGTCTTTCCAAGAAGAGTACTTCAGGTCTACAACTTTTACAAAACTCAGCAGCCCGTGTCCTGACAAAGACCAGGAAGCGGGAGCACATCACTCCGGTTTTAAAATCACTGCATTGGCTCCCCGTATGTTTTAGGATCGATTTTAAGATACTGTTAATGGTTTTTAAGTGTCTTAATGGTCTTGGCCCTTCTTATCTTTCTGAACTGCTTTTTCCATATGAACCCTCGCGGTCACTGCGCTCTTCTGGCAGCCGTCTCCTAGTCATCCCTAAAGTCAGGACACACACCCACGGCGAAGCTTCTTTTGGTTATTACGGCCCTCGCCTCTGGAACGGACTGCCAGAGGACCTCAGGACCGCAGAGAACGTTCAGGTTTTTAAGAATAGACTCAAGACCCACCTTTTTAGATTAGCATTTAACTGATTATTATTTATTTAGTTTTTTATTCACATTTTATTGGTCATTTTACTATTCATATAAGTTCTCGTTATTTTATATGCTACGCATTTTAATCCTCCAGTGTTTCCTCTGTGGAGCCCTCTGCCTTGGGACCGGTGGTCGGCGGTGGCGGCTCGGGCGCTCCCCGGTAGGGCCCGGGCAGAGGCGGGGGTTGCCACCCTCCATTCCCAGGTGCCCTTGGTTGGTGTGTGGCTGCTGACCTGGTTCTACAGCTGACGAGGCAGAGGGCCCACTAGATGGCGTGTTGCTCATTACTGGAGCCATCTGAGCTCAACATAGTGTTTACTGTGGTTTTTATGTGTATGTGTGGGTGTATGTGTGCCTGGGAATGGGTTGTGGACTTGGAGGGGAGAGTGTCATAATTGTTCTATGTGTGGGAAAGGGAGGGAATGTGGGTTGTATGGGTCATTTTAATCTGTCAAGCACTTTGTGTTGCTTGCTGTGGCATGAAAGGTGCTATATAAATAAAGTTTGATTTGATTTATACCACTAGCCGCTAGCTGGACTGTCAGTCAGCAATTACAGTATTTAATAAAACTCCAGACTCTCAGCATCAGTTTGAAGCCCTACTAATCTGAGGTTGTTTCCTGTTCATGCATACACACTGGATAACTTTAATATAAAACCTTCTAAATGTAGATTGTTTAGCTTTTGTTCTGTTGTCCACATTCTACGTTTAGGCTATGGTACAATCATTCTAAACACAAACCTTCATTTGATTTAGTTTTCTTCTGAATAAAACTGCAAACAGCATTTTTATCAATATCAGACAAAACTTTATTAACCACTTCCTAAATCTGCAGCTATGTTATTCTAAATTGTACTGTATGTTGGGACCCTAAGCAAATTTTTTTGTAAAGTTTTGAAATCAATAAGTAAAAACTAATGTAATTGGAATACTGTTCAGTCATAAAATGACATTTATCATAAAGAAAAAGAAACAAAACATGTGGGAGTTCACAGTTATTAGATTATTTTTGCTTAGACTGAAACATTCTTCACATTCTGAAGCAGAAGGCATCTAACAGACATCCAACATGTGGCAGGAATCTGCAGCTTTGTATTCAGCCCCAACACTTCATTCCAGCTGATTTTACTGATTAGTTTCCCCCCACCACCACCATTTGGTTTATTACGTGCTAATCTGTGAAATCAGCTGGCAAAGCGTCTAATTGAAAAGACAATCTGCCAATTTTTCTATCACCCTCAATGTAGTTTGGGATCCTGTGATGTACAGTGGGGTCTTGGCGCAAGTTTAGGTGAGTTTGTCTGCCTCTCCTTATTAATGGAGCAAGCTGTAGAGTTGTAAATGAATCCTGGGCTCATGGCCGAAAATAAAAACCACGTCCTGCCCTGTCACACACGACTGTTGCAATTTATTTCATTACTGATTACTACTCACTGTTTCTGTTGGTTTAGTGTTAATGTTTCAGCCATAATGTGTGTCAATGGTAAGGTCTCAACAAAGCAGTGCCACCAGCCATCACACTGGAGGTATAACATTATTCATCAATCTGTTAAACTGATAGCATTGGTCATTTTTAGAATAAGGTGAAAAGAGTTACAGATTTATTGGCACAAATCACTTTCAAACACAGCAGTTGTGTAAAACAGGTGATACTTTTGAAGCTTAATGAACCGTTTATTTTATTTTGTGATGGTTTAATTGCACAGCTGTAGTGGGGTAGTTATCATCCGTCATAAAAGAAGAAATGATCACTCACATCAAATGTCAGAACTGTAAAGGTTTAATACCAAAACTGTTCAGTAAAGGACTTATGAGCTACTTAGGAGAAATTATAAGCATGCTGGGTAAATCATACTGTCTCAGATTCATTATTATTTTCTGGGCCTTACAGATTAGTTTTATTGCATGTTTCAAAGTCAAACAATCAATCAAAATGATGTTTTAATCCCAGAGAGAAATGTTTCAGCTACTTCTTCAAGTTTCTTCAAAAGTCATTATTAATATTATAGCTGTTGATTTTCTGTAGAGGTCTGTGTGGATCTGAAGAAACCTCTGACTGAAAACACTCTGTTGCTGAATTACCGTACTTTCTTCTGAAAAGGATGTTCAGGGTTGTCCATTTTCTTCATTTTATGACTCCTTGGTCCAATCAGCTCTAGGCTCCAGAACAGAGCCAGCCTTCTTCATCAGCTTGTTTTTTGATCCTGCTCTGATGTGCAGATGAGATAAGACTCTCCACAACAGGCTGTTAAAAGATATGCAACATTTTGCAGCAAAAACATTAAAGGATCTAAGCATCCTGAAGAAATCCAGTCTGATCTGTTCCTTGTAAACAGTGTTATTGTTGCCAGTCTGATATCCAGGTTAACACAGAGGTGTTTAGTTTTCTCCATCACCTTCACTCCTTCTCCTGTGATGGAAAATTTTTTAGACATATGCTTTTTCTAAAATCCAGAATATTCTCCTTCAGATTGCTCACATTTGTTGGTACCACCACTGGTCTCCGTGTTCAGTCTCTCATCCATATCTGATACAGCAGTCATGTATCATCAAAGTGTATAGTAGCAGGCTCAAGATGCACCTCTGAGGAGAACCAGTGCTTATTAGAGACATGGTAGATGTGCTCCTACCCACACAAACAGAGGCCTGTTTGTCAGGAAGACAAAGATCCTGTTTTAAAGGGGATCCTGAGTGTTTGTTTGCCAGACACTGGGGGATTATACAAACAGCATCTGGACACATGTTCTTTTCCTCGAGGTGTTTCAAGCTCTGGTGCGGTGCAGTGGATATGGCATCTTCAGTGTAGGACTTCAGGTGATATGCAAATTGAAGAGGGTCAAGTGAGGGGGGGCAAAATAGAGGTGATGTGATCCTTGATCATTGCCTCAAAGTACTTCATTATCAAAGTAGTAAGTACAGGGTGATAGTCAATTAATAAGATGACTGAAGGGTTTCTTTGGAACCAGGATGATGGCTGTGGTTTTGTAACAGAATGGCAAACCAACTTGACACAAGAGGACGTTGAATATGTATGTAAAAATGTGAGTGAGTTGTTTTGCACGTCCCTTTTACCCAGTGCTTTAAGTGGAAAAAAATAAGTGCTGGTACTCTCCTTATTAGTTCGAGATTATATATATAAATATACATCTCTGTATATACATATATATACACATTTCTGTATATATATATATACACATTTCTGTATATATATATATACACATTTCTGTATATATATATATACACATTTCTGTATATATATATATATATATATACACATTTCTGTATATATATATATATATATATATATATATATATATATATATATATATATATATATATATATATATATATATATATATATATATATATATATATAAATCCTCATGAAAGAAATTCAGGTTCACTCAGTCATCAGTTTAGTCACTAATTCTTCCCAATGCGTCCTCCCCTCATACCTGTAGACTCCATCACTGGATTCTATTTGTCTAAAAGACAATTCAGGACAAGACACCTCTCTATCTGTCCTCTCTTCTACACCTGGCCCATAATAAATGTCACAGGAGGTCTAGTGAAGATATTCAGCTCTAGTCTAGTTAACTAGACCGTCAGTTCTGCTCTGCAGACTTTGAGTCTGGCTTACCTCATCATCTCCAACACCTCTACTGTCTTCAGCTCTGCAGCAGCATGAGACTGGAACATTTACTAAACACCCTGAGGTTTATACTCTGACATCTATTACAGCCTATGAATCTAAACTTCATCAGGTTATTATGTATAATAACTAGGAATGCTCCGATAGCGTTTTTTGCTGCCGATCACTGATACCGATCACATCGATTGACTATAAATTTCACATTGTAGTAATGATGAGGGCTAATGGCTACTTGATCTGTAGAAAATGAACCATAAACGTCCTTCATTTGGATAAAAACAGGTTTTACTGACTTTTTCTAGGATGAAAAAATACAAAAACTTGAAGATACCATGTAGACATCCATCCATCCATCCATCCAGAAATCTATTATTTATAGATATATATTTACAATACCAATATAAATCTATTATTTATATATATATTTAAATAATTAAACATATGTTCTTGTGCACAAGATCCCCATTAATTAGTTTGTGGTTGAAATAACGTTTTGAGGAAAAATAGTTGTTTTTTTACTGCTTTTCAGACACAGAAAAGTCGACATTGTTTTGACACTCTGGTCCATTTTATGCCCCAAAAGAACAAACTTATTACTGACAATGATCTGATCATTACTAAAGAGTCTACCTGCTGCTCTCTCAGCTCCTCCTCCCCCACCTGTCTGATCCACTGCGCCATGGCGCGCTGCTCCTCTCCATAAGCGCGCGAGCTCTCCGTCATTAATATTTAAATTATTGTCTTTTAATACCAATTTGAAGAATTATCTCAGCCCGAGTTCTGAGCCAATCATGGAGCGCTCCGTTCAGGGGACGCGAGTCCCCGCTTTTCCTCTCTCATCCGGTGTTTCACCAAATTCTGCCACCCTCCTGGAGTCACTAAATACAGCTGACAGATGAGTTCTCTCATCCACCTGCGTTTCTCCTGCACCGCGCTCGCCCTCCGGACCTCCCGCCATACGCTGCTCACCAACTACGGCCACCGGAAAAGCTCAAAATTATATTGACGTAACACCAGAAAAACTCCCGGTACGGACGGAACGCTGGAAATAAGTGCCGGTACGCTGAGGGGTCAAATTTAGAAGTCCCGGTACTGCGTACCGTTCCGTACCGCCCCACTTAAAGCACTGCTTTTACCCACAACCCAGTATATTATTAGGACCTGCAGCTGTCTGTATGTTGATGCGTCTCAAGGTCCTGAGGACATCAGCTGGGTTAAACAGGGGGGCCGCCAGGGATTTTGGGCCCCATGAAAAAATATCAAGTTGGGCCCGGTGGCGGCTCCATGGGGGGCGCTGGGGCTCCGCCTTCCCTGATGTGAAGGGAGAACATGTTTTAAAATATATATAATATATATGAGATATTGGCTGTTATTCTCCATCATCAACACTAGATTTGATATTTTATTGTGTTCAAGGTTATCGTATCATGTTTGTTAAAATTATCAGATTTTGTTTCATTTTCCTCTCTGGTGAATTTTTTGAAAATCACTGGGATTTTTGTTCTAAAAGCTACATAAACAAACAGACCCTTATGAGACATCCCATAATTCAGTCAGCATCAAAACATCTGATTTCAAGGTATTTAGTGGAAGGTTTTCTTTAGTTCCTTTAAAAAGGCTCTTCACAGTAATAATAATCTCACAGTAATGTCTGTAACATTAACAGACTAAATAACATTTCAACCTGCCCAGCATCAACACAGACTGTAAGTTGTTACTGATTCATCTAATCATCATTGTGTGGAAAAATGTTTTTACCACAAAAATAACATTTTATATTTATTTGTAATAGTTCTGTATAATGTCATTATCCACTCACAGCATGCTGGGTTATCTGCATCATGTTTAGGTGAAACTAGTATTTGGGGGTATGTGGAAAATTAAGTATTTTTAAGGTAAATTATGTGGAGAAAAATATATTAATGCTTTAATCTTGTCATCTGTATATATATATATATATATATAAAAAATCCTTTATTGACAGTAACTTTGAGTCATGGAGGAGTTGGATCAGTCAGCTGAACATATCAGCAGGTTTCAACCATAAAACTATTTACAACATGATCAGTCTCTGAAAACAGCTGTCAGGTTAAAGGACAGCAAAACTCTGCTGAAGTCCTGTCAGATAAATGTGTTTTATAGTGTTTGATTGACTGAAATTGAAGCTGAAACCATCCATTGAGTCACGCTGAGAAACAACTGGAGCTGCGCGCTCAAGGAGCTGCATGCGCGCTCCCGTGACAAACATTCACTTTATGCAAAACGATTTCTAACTCTCTGAGAATGGATACACGTGTGTTAAAGTTGTTAGCGAGGTCCTGGAGAGAAGTGACGCCGACGGTTATGCAGCTTCCCGGAGCTGACAGGGACAAACACGGAGGTTCTGACGGGAGGTTGGTCTGCTCCAGCTTCGTGTTTCCTTTAGCCGAAGAGACGTGACTCGGGCGGACTGTACCATTTCATGCCGATGTGAGGGGGGGTTTCAAATAATTTTTTTAATAAATAAAGTAGTGACCTCTGATATACATTTTATGAAGACAAAAGGATTGTTTGTTTAATGTCTTAATTTTAACAAAATACCGAGGAGTAAGGTACTTGTGATTTTCAAGCTTAAAAAAAAAATTTTTTTTTTTAGAGACTTTTTTGGGCCTCCTAAAAGTCGTGGGCCCTTAGAATCTTCCTAACCTTCCCCCCTTTACGGCGCCAGTGGGGTTAAAGCTGCTCATCATGAAGTGGGGTGATCATTTCTGCTGATGTGTCAAACCGTCCAAAGTGCCTGTTTAGGTCATTTAGGAAATCAGTGTTGTCATCAGGGCCGGTTCTAGGCATAGGCTGATTAGGCAACTGCCTAGGGCGCCCTCTGCTGGAGGGGGCGCCAAATTGTCCCTTCAAAAAAATGTTTAAATTTATTTTGACAAACTGCTGGACACACCATTCATCTCATGTAAAAAGCAAAGTAAGTAATAAATAAATAAATACATAAACTAAGTAAATAAATAAAAAAGCACAACTTTTGCTGCATGAACAGTCAACGTGGCGCCCCATGGCTACCTGCTGCCGCCGCTGTGATCAGGTAAGGTGGGGGAGAGGCGCGCTGCGCGCACCCCTCCGTCCGGTTGTTTATTGATAATCAGTGTTGGGAGTAACGACTTCCAAAGGTTATTAATTACTGTAATGCATTGCTTTTTTCGGTAACACAGTAATGTAAGGCATTACAGAAAAAAAGCTGTAATATTTTAACGTCAGTGCGCGTTACAGTGCACGTTTAACCCGGAATGAAGCGGTGGGTTCTTCAGAGGAGAAACGTCACTCAGCGAAAAATGTGGTCAGTCAGAGCAGAGAGGAGTGAATCTGCAGCCAGTGAAACAAGTCCGGTTCTGTCCGGTCAGACACTCATGCGTGGTTCGGTTCGAAACTCGGTCCAGAGGGAAAATGCGGCCCGAGTCGTGCGCGCTCACGGCATCCAAGGCGCGTTAAGACATATGAGCTCATGCAGCGCTCTGTAAACTGAAGGGAGCGAACTGAGAAGTAGTTTCATGATAAAGAGTCACTCTGTTATTCACGTCAGAAGTTGGAGAGTTCACTCTCTCGCCCACTGAGCAGAGGAAATGCAGCCTCTGCTGCAGGAGGGAGGAGCAGACAGGTGGAGCAGAAGCACACAGGTGGAGGTAGGAGTCAGTCAAACTAATGAATAAGGAGCTTGTGCAGAGAGATATATTTTTATAGATTTAAATATACTGTATATAGATATGATGGAATAATATATGGATAGGTAGGGATATATGGAGAGATATGGATGATAGATGGATGGATGGATAATAAATGATGGATGGATAGATGGATGATAAATGATGGATGGATAGATAGATAAATGCATATCCAGATAGTTGGATATCTCCATGTATCCATCACATCACCTTCCACTGGATGTAGAATGAGCTACATTTATGGTCAAATCCATATTTACAGTTATTTTGGTGAGAGTTACTAAAAGTAATGCAAAAGTAGTGTAATGCCTTACATTTAAAAACAGTAATATTGTAATGTAAGGGATTACTTAAAAATGACAGTAACCAGTAATAAATAATGCATTACAGTTTTGAAGTAACTTGCCCAACACTGTAGATAATGCATGATGAGTCTGTGACGTTGTCAGTGATAGCACCTTGTTAAAAGTCGCTGGCAGAATGAAAAGACAAATCAAGTCCTCTGGGGCAGCCTTCAGGAAACGAAGAAAGGAAGAGGAGGATAAACAGGCCCAAAGTAGAAGTATTTAATTAATATACATGAAATTGTGAACATTTTTCCTGGACCATCATTTAGCAAGTTAGCTAAGACTAAAGGGCTATCATGCTGTTGTGCCCCCTACTTATTATATGAATGAATGTCATCAGTTCAAGTTTATCCAACTTTAGTACATTGCTTACTACTTAGAATTGGCAAAAGTTACGTTGTTTCTGTTCTGGGCAGTAGGGGGCGCCAAAATCATTTTTCGCCTAGGGCACCATTCAGTCCAGGGCCGGCCCTGGTTGTCATCACAGGACAGAAAAAGGGGTTTGCTACAGATTTTTTTAAACCATAGGCTTGTTTTGACAATCTTACTTCTCTGTTCAATTTGACATGTGCAATCCTGAGGGTTCCAGATTTAAATGAAACGTTTCTTTTGTTTAGTCGGGTTTGAACCTGACCAAAGGTTTCTCATTCGCCCTGACTCTTTTTTGTGACACAAACATGTCCCACTCATTTATAGATATACAGTAGCTTGATACCACATCAGCATACTGATCTATATCTGCACCCTGATTGTTGGTACCAGTCTCTCTGAACACTGACCAGTCAGTGTCCCTCTGACCAGATCCTCAGCTGCTCTGTGGAGGGTTTGGTTTTGGAGAAAAGTGATTACTTCCAGACAAGCTGGAACCAAGAGGTAACCCACTGAGTGATCACTGAGTACTGGAAGTTTGCAGAGTTTGTTCAAAGGAGAGATCAGACCAAGCAGGTGCAAGAAGAAACAAGGACTTTACCATTAAGGTATAACAGTAGAGTGCATTGGTAAAATCTTTTGGTAGACTTTGGTAAACTTTTGTTGAATAAAAATTTACACAAATATAAAACTTATTTAGGCTTTTGGAGTCATTTTTGTGAAGATTTTCTTTTTTTCTGCCAGACCGGAAGTGACGTAGCTGCAGGGGTGCCCCTTATCTCAAGATACAAATATTGATTTTGATGATCTCTGACACATATAAATCTTTAAATGTTTACAATTACTTAATAAATAAAGTTGGTAATTAGCAGATTAGACAACAAAACTTAAGGCTAGAATACACCGGACACGTCGGCGACACGCCACGTCGTGGCTGCGGCGTTATTTTGATTTAAAACCATTCTAGTCCATCAGATCACTCACACAGAGCTCGCCACAACGCGTCCCAGACACGCGAGACGCCGCCAGCCTGCTAAAGATTCGCACCAGTTTAAAAAGGAGCGCCAGTCACAGCTGTGCGCGTGTGTCACGACATGTTGAGTACTTTCTGACACCGCCATTACCATGACACCGACGTTACGACGCAGAACGGCTCCTATTACGGCACACAGAAATAAACCGCTACAAACATTACGGCACACATAAACAACAGTTCCATTAAATAACTTACTTACCCATTTTGAAAGAATTAGAATTAGATTCCCACAACACACGACGGCAGCTCTGATCACATATAAACAAAGAATTCACTTCCCGCTTCCAGTTTTCAATTCCCGCGTGATGTTGTGACTATCGCGCGATTATTTTAAGCAGCGTCCTACGGCGCGCTGTGTCAGGAGCGCGTCTTGTGTGAGTACAAGACTCGCCAACACCGCAGCCAAGAGGTGGCGCATCGCTGAGGTATCCGGTGTATTCCAGCCTTTAGAATACACAGCTCTTGTTTGCTTATAGCTGAGCCTCTGATCCGGTCTCGTCTCGTCTCTCCTCTCCTACCTGCCGTGTTGATGTTGCCCCATTAGCTCCTGTTAGCTGCTGCTAACAGCGGTCCAGGTGGGAAGCTGAATGAATTGAAGGCACACCACCTGTTTAGAGTCGCACTCAATGTTTTTCTTCGATATCCCATGTGGAACTCCATCACATCCAGTCCTGGGCGAAACCAAAGACTGACCGGGTGTTTCAAAGCCAAAGCAGAACGTACGCAGGTAATGAAGTACTCCGGTTCTAATTTGTGGACTCCCTCTCCTGACAGGCTGTGATTCTACAGGCTCCACAAACACAATAATTTAGCATTTTTGAGGAAAAATGAATACACACTGACTCGATTAAACAGCTGCTCTGCCCTAAAACTACCAACTCACCACAGTGAGCTGAGAGCAAGCAAGCAGACTGCAGTGTTGCCAGATTGGAAATGTTTAAGTAGTTTTAGCTTTCACAAATCCCACACAACAAAGGGCTCAAATTATTATATTTATGGAATTATTGATTGTACAGTGTTAGATTATCCTACAAATATAATATTTATCTACATCTGGCAACACTGTCTGCAGCGCCACCTAGCGTAGAACTCCCCATAATACGTCACTGGTCGCATTTTTCTTAAGCATTTTTAGAAGCTTTGCTGAAAAGGGGCACTTTTTACTAGAAACATTGTTTAAAAAATGTATTGTAAAACAAATTACCCTCAATAAACTTTTCAAATTGTATTTTTGGACAACATTTTATCTGAAAAAAATAGTAAACCTGCAATTTGCTCATTAACTCAGGCAACAACAAGAAAATCCAATAGTCACCATATAGACCATATACAGTAGTGCTGGAGTGTCTTTATTCAGCTTATGAAGCTGAAGTGTAATCAGTGCTGATGTGATGCAGGTGTGATTAGCTGAGACTCAGAGGGAAAGCACCATCTTGAGGTAACATGAAGAACTGCACATAGATGTTCACTGCAATTTCTAGAAAATTAGTGATAGGAAAGGATAGGGGGAATGAGGCAAAAGAAGGAAAAACTGGAAACAGCTTGAAAACATGACAGCTAGGCCTAGCAGCTATAGTGACTTTAAATACAACAACAGAGAAAGAAAGTTGGAATAGAACTTTGTATTATTATTTACATTTAATTTGTTAAATCTGAACAGCTGATTTATTATCAAATGTATCCACATAAGAGCAAGCCTTTTTCTAAATTGTATGCAGTAGTTCAGACTTGTACTGTATTAAAGTGAAACGCATGTGATAAACACAATAGATGCATCTTGAAAAATGCATTCAGATATAAAGTTATATCTGAAAGAAATCTCAGACGAATGCCCACCCCCATCCCTGAGTCCTAACAGAGACCTGCATGAGGTCCTTGAACCTGAAGAGTACCAACAAGTGTCTTTTGGTTTCAGTACATGGGTCTCATGATCCCAATCAACTCCTAAGGTTGTTGTATGTCCATGTGAAAAAACGCAGGTCTGTTACATTGAAAAAACTAACAAACTTGAAACATCCCCAAGAAAAGTCCACAAAGGAAACCTGGGAACACTCGTGCAGAGCTGCTGTGAGTAATGGGGGTACCTGAGCAGGGTCAATGTGACATTTTCACGCTAACTGTGCCCACCATTAGCCCGTGCCAGAGGGTGCCTCAGAGCCCCTTGTACACTATTAACCCACTCGTGGGGCCATTGCGTTGGGAAAATGGGGAAAGAGAGGATTTAGCCTAGGGACACACTTATGTATTTGCGTGTGGATACAGTGCATGTGTGTGTGTGTGTGTGTGTGTTTGTCAAGAAATATGCAAATCAAAAATAAATCCTAATTTGGCCACATGGCAACTTTGGCACATGTGCAAGATTGTTTGTGGTTGTGTTTCCGTGTCACTGGAGAAGCACTCTTGCTTGGAATGTGTTCACACTTCCAGTCGCATGAATGAGGCTGAGAGGTTGGAGTTGAGCTGTGACAGCAGGAGCTGTCAGCACGGTGGTGTGTGTGATGTATGAGCTGAACCATCACTGCAAGCTTCCTGTCTGTGGAAGCGGTTGAGTAGTAAACCAACAGCACTTCCAGGTTTAGACTCAGTCAATCCTAAGTCAATTTTTTTAATATATTTAATTTGACCATGTTTAGTTTAATGTGATTTTTTTGTTGGTTTGTTTGCTTTTATGTGTGATATAAAACCAAGGCATTCACTCACAAATACAACTGAGAAATAAATACATCCTTTTTTAACTTTTAAGACACCAAGTGTAAACGTGACATATTTCTGTAAATTTGATATCTTTCAGGCTTATTCCTTTCATATTTTCATTCATTTTTTAAAATAAATTAATAAACCAAGCAAGCTTTGCATTTGGCAGTTGCCAACAGTAAATACATTTCCATTTAATTAAAGGCCTAACGTTCCTTGCCGTCATTTTATGCCAGAATTTTAAACTAAAATCAATATTGCACTGAAAAGATGACATTCTTGCCTTTATGGACAAATTTTGAAAATGATGTTTTGTGCAGATTTCATAGTATCACAAAATCTTGCATGATCTTTTAATGCTTGGAGTAAGTATTGTGAGTGACACTTGGCTACTAACACTCCAAAGTTCATCTTTGTGTTGTTAAGGCTGATTAACTGTGGTGGTCATCTTAACTCTGGGTGACTCATAAAGTCAATCTGCATTAGATGTTCATGCAACTTTCTGAAAGATTCAAAAAATTGTGCTTATGAGCCTTTTGCTAACAGACAGGCTCCAACAGTTAATGCCAAATATTAAAGACAAAAAAACTAATTGAACCACCTTATTGTGGTGGAGGAGTTTAATTGCCCTAATGATCCTAGAGCTATGTTGGGCCCTTTGCACTTTGCCCCGTTTAGAGTCTCCTATGGTGAATTGATTCTAAGTGAAGGATGAGACAAAGAGCAGTTCAGAAGACAATTCATGAAGAAAAAACAAAACTAGCTATTGGGATATGGAAAGTCATCTCACTGGTATGGAAAGAGCTGGAACTTGTGGAAGAGGTTGAGCAGTACCAGCTATATTTGGACTTACCTCCACAAATAACATTGGCTCTCAAAACCAAGTACATAATAGGGGTTTGTCTTCCTTCTTTGGGCTGGTGTGGGCTTTTGTTAGCCCCAGGATTCTGCCTGCATGTTGGGGTCACTGATGTTTGGTCAGGGGAGGCAGGTGAGGCAGTGCCTTCCCTGTCATCATGACAAGTAAAATACTAAAAATGATAAAAGAAATCACTTCATCCACTTGACTGTTCGATTTCAATATTTGTATGGTCAAAAATGTACACATTTCCTGTTCAAATACACAGGGAAAGGGCAAAGGGAGGCAGCAACACTTGACATACGCCCTATTGTTGTCTCTCTTTATGTCACTGATACAGTACATGTCCAGTGGTGAATGAGCAGGCAAACAGGCTTAGCTCCAAAAAGTAGTGTCAAATATTTCAGCAATAGTCTTGTGCAATGTAAAGTACTTGGAGTATGTGTTGGGGATGACTCTCACCTACTAATATGCAAAATTTGCACTCAAAAACTTGTCTGAATAAAACATGTTTTTTTTTTTAGCAAAAGATCAGTTGGCTCTGGTGGCCATCTTGAACTGAGTTGACTTTCAAAGTTAGCAAAATATCTCATGAACTACTGGAACAATTTTGACTAAACTCTCAGGAAGTCATCGTTACATCTGCTAAACAGACAGGGTTGGTAGTTTTAAGCAAACATCATGTGCAATCTGTAGAGCACCTCAGCTCAGTATCTGCAACCATGATTTATAGTGATTAAATATCAGTTGGCTGTGATGGCCATGTTAAATAGGGTTGACTCCAAAAGTTGTAAAGTCTGCAAAGCAGCTGGTATTTGTATTTTTTAAGGAGGAAAAAGTATTTGTATTCATATACGTTATATGTATATGTTACACATGTTCTTGACTTGCCGTCACTTTGCTGCTGGTGCACATGAATTTCCCCACTGAGGGACGATAAAGAGTTTTTCTATTCCATTCTATTCACCCCAAGAATAAACAGCACAACACAGAATATTATGGTAACCTTTAAAAAGTGAAAGGAGACAGAACAGAAAGAAAGAAAGCTTATATGTTCAGGGTACTCATTTATAAAACTTGCTTACGCACAAAATGGGCCTGAAAGTTGCGTAGCCTAAATCACTTTTTACGCAAAATTTGGGATTTATAAAAGAAAACGTAACAATGTACGCAACTCTAAGCAAATTTTGAACCTTGCGTAAGCACATGTTGAAGACGTGAAACCTGTCGGAGCAGCTGGTGAGATGAAAAATGTTGACCTTATGACACAATTAAAGACTTGTAGACCCTCGCGCACACAGAACCAACAATCCCGTCTCTAAAAAGAATAAAAATTAAAATCTGAATGAAAATATGTCACATTTTCGGATAATATCACATTATGTTCATCCAGTCATCTTCAGATTATATAACAACTGCACTTATTGGTGCATTAATTGTGATTTCTGAGACTTAGGAATCCTGCAGGGACACTTGTGCGTAATGCGCTGCAGCTCAGCCAGTAGTCAGACTCCGGATGAATGGGGGAGAGTTTTTAGAGATTTCTAGACAATGACTGGACGATCGATCAGCTGATAGATTTATTAGAGCATCCTATGGATCAACTGGGTCCAGTATTAGAACAACAGAACCAGTAAAACCTGGTGTCACCGGCCATTCAGGTTCCCTTCAACCAGCGATTTATCCAACAGGTTGACTGTTTAATAGGATGAACAACATGACGTGTCTTCCCCTTTGGATTAAATTAAATGTCATTAAACGTTTCTCTTGGATCTTAGATCTACACGGTCTCTCTGTCAGACTGACAGCAGACGCGCTGCAGAGAGGGCACTTCCGTGTTCTCTAATCCGTCAACATTTCTGTAATGACCGTGGCAAGTCAGACCCAGAACGAGACCCAGACAACAGGATGCAAAATAATAAGAGTCTTTATTATATTAAAGGGGAAAGGGGAGGTGGAACAGAGTTATGAGTCCGGTGAGTAAATCCAGAGGGGAAAACGAGGAGGAGTGGATCTCACCACAGCGGGCAGTGGAAGTCCGTGATCCAGAAAGGGGATGGTCAGAGGCGGTCCGGGTCGGAGATGAGCAGGCAGAATCCAGAGGGAGCAGGCAGAGTCGGTAGTCAGTAACGGGAGGTAGGTCAAAATCCAAAAACATCCAAACGAGGTCCGACAGGGAGCAGGCTAGAGGCAGTAGTAAGGGGACGGAAGACTGTGGTCATTAATCAGGATCCAGGAACAGAACTAGAAGGCTTGAAGGCTGTGAGGGTAAACTGCAACAGACGATCTCGCACTGAGGAGCTGTAGAACTGTGGTTAATATAGTCAGAGGGACAGGTGGAAACAATGACAGGTAATTAGGGCTAGAGAAAGCAGGAGCAGGGCAAACAGGTGAGGGAGGGGCAGAGAGCAGGTGCCGGATCCATGACAGAACCCCCCCCACAAGGGGCGGATACCAGACGCCCCAACAGGAACCAGACAGGGAGGGAGGAGGGGGACCAGGCAGGAGGGCCAACGGTAGCCCGGCCCAACAAGGCCCGGGTCTGGATCAGGCTCTGGGGACTCGGGACCTTGACTGGACTCGGGGACGTCGGGACCATGACTAGACTCGGGGACGTCGGGACCATGACTAGACTCGGGGACGTCGGGAACTTGACTAGACTCGGGGACGTCGGGGACTTGACCAGACTCGGGGACTTGACCTGACTCGGGGACTTGACTTGACTCGGGGACTTGACTTGACTCGGGGACTTGACTTGACTCGGGGACTTGACTTGACTCGGGGACTTGACTTGACTCGGGGACTTGACTTGACTCGGGGATTTCGGGGCCCTGCCTTGGTTCTGGGCAAAAAGGCAACGACAGGTGGGCAGCCCCAGGAACGACCAAGACAGCCACGTGAAAGGAGCCCACAAACCTGGGGGCTAACTTACAGCGTCCCAATCTGATGGGCAGGACCGTAGACGAAGGCCAAAACCTCCGTACAGGGGGGCACCTGGGGTCGTGAGAGCGGTGGCGTGGAGCAGAACGGGCGTAGCCCGCAGAAGTTCTGTAGAGAGTAGGCCTGGTTCCTCGTCCAACTCTCAGACAACGACGGGCAACAGGAACAGAGGCGGTGATGGTCCGTCGTTCGGAAAGGGGCTGAACACTGGCTGGGCCAGACAGAGCAGTAGGAGCAGAATAGGACCCGTTGACTCTAGACTGGGCCTCAGGATTGGGGTCTATGGAGCCTGAACAGCACGAGAGAGTGAAGTCAAATTTATCAAAGAACCGGGCCCACCTGGCTTGACGAGGGTTGAACCTCTTAGTGTTCCTGAGATGTTCCAAGTTCCAGTGGTTGGCTCTGACAACGAAAGGGTGTTCAGAATCCTCCAACCGGTCTCGCCACTCCTCCAAGGCCTTTTTGATGGCGAGGAGCTCTCGGTCGCCGACATCATAATTCTCCTCAGATGGTGTGAGTCTGTGGGAGAAGAAAGCACATGGATGGAGTTTATTGTCGGTGGCAGAATGTCGAGACAGAACTGCGCCGACCCCGGTCTCGGAGGTATCCACCTCTACCACAAAAGGCATATGTGTATCAGGGGTACACAGAAAAGGAGCTGAGGAAAAAGTCAGATCCAAGGAATTGAATGTAGCCTGGACCTCTGGGGGCCACAAGAAACGTGACTGGGAAGAAGCCAGAGGTTGGTGGTTAGATGAAGGACCCGTTTCTTGGTCTTGACTGGAAGCGATTGCTATAGGAGGGGCAGCAGGACTAGGTAGACGAGGAAGGTGTGGCTGCTCAGGGGACTCGGAGACAGCAGGACTAGGGCCTAGTTGCTTAGGGGTCCTAGGGGAGACCCCCGCCTTCAGGAGACAGGAAGAAAAACATGAGGCACTCCAGCTGTGAACCTTCTCCTTGATCCAGTCCATGATGGGGTTGTGTCTCTTGAGCCAGGTGTTGCCAAGAATAATGGGTAGTTCAGGCGAGTCGATGAGTAAAAAGGATATCCTCTCCTGATGGTTACCCGCCAGGACCATGGTAACGGGGTTGGTACTCTGTGTGCTGTTGTAGATCCTATGACCGTCGATGGCAATAATCTCCTTAGGTCGAGGAAGGGGTTTGGAACCCAGTCTCAGGGTCTCAGCCAGCCTGGCATCCATGAACTCTGTGTCAGCACCGGAGTCTATGAACACAGGAAACTCACAGGAAACAGGAGACTGAGGAAAAGTGGCTCTTAATCCAGACAGGGGACAGGTCTTGACCTCTGACATGGAGCTCAGTAAGGTTCCTCCCACCCTAACAGAGCCAGGGCTTTTAAACGGACAGAGAGCAACTCTGTGTTCTTTCCCACCGCAGTAAAAACAAAGATCCTGGCGTGCCCTTCTCTCCCTCTCCTCAGGGGACAGGCGGGTACGTCCGATCTGCATGGGTTCTTCAGGAGGGAGGCTATGAGTCTCTTGGGGCATAGCAGGAGTTTCAGGGGAATACTTATGAAACAGTCTGGCTTGGTGCATGGCAGAAATGGGTGCAACATCAGGAGAGTAATAAGGAAACGGTCTGACCTGAGATCGTTGGTTCTTCTCCCGTCTCCTCTCACGAAGTCGTTGGTCAACACGAGAAGCCAGTTGTTCCAGTTCTTTGAGGGACCCGGGGGGGTCCCGGGTGGCAATCTCATCCTTGATGTTATCAGAGAGACCCTGGTGAAAAACATCAAAAAGGGCTTCGGAGTCCCACTTGCAGTTAGCCATGAGTGCATGAAAGTCAATGATATAATCAGCCACCGGTCTAGAACCCTGTCGGATGCTTAACATTCCCCTGGCAGCCTCCCTCCCAGGACGGACAGGATCAAAAACTCTCGTGAGTGCATTAGTGAAGGCTAAAAAGGAGCTGCAGGAGGCGGAGTTATTCTCCCATTCCGCGGTTCCCCACAGCTTGGCTTTACCTGAGAGAAGGGAGATGGCGTAAGCCACCCTGGAACGTTCGGAGGGGTAGGAGGATGGCTGCAGTTCGAAATGAAGAGAACACTGGACGGTGAAGGCTCTACATTCCTTAGGATCGCCAGAAAAACGTTCTGGAGGCGGGAGTCTAGGTTCGTTGCTAGGAAACGGCGGAAACGGACGTGACGAGGAGGTCGGAGGATCAAGGGAAACAGAGGCGCTAGCAGCGGACGTGCTAGCAGCAGGAGAGCTAACAGCTGCGGTGAGAGTCTGCACTTTCAGGGCTAGACCAAGGACGGTACCCTCCAACGCGTTGATGGCGGTTTCCACCTTCTTGTACCACTCTCGGTCTGGTGTAATCTCAGTTCTTGGGTCCATGTTGTGGGCGAGATCGTTCTGTAATGACCGTGGCAAGTCAGACCCAGAACGAGACCCAGACAACAGGATGCAAAATAATAAGAGTCTTTATTATATTAAAGGGGAAAGGGGAGGTGGAACAGAGTTATGAGTCCGGTGAGTAAATCCAGAGGGGAAAACGAGGAGGAGTGGATCTCACCACAGCGGGCAGTGGAAGTCCGTGATCCAGAAAGGGGATGGTCAGAGGCGGTCCGGGTCGGAGATGAGCAGGCAGAATCCAGAGGGAGCAGGCAGAGTCGGTAGTCAGTAACGGGAGGTAGGTCAAAATCCAAAAACATCCAAACGAGGTCCGACAGGGAGCAGGCTAGAGGCAGTAGTAAGGGGACGGAAGACTGTGGTCATTAATCAGGATCCAGGAACAGAACTAGAAGGCTTGAAGGCTGTGAGGGTAAACTGCAACAGACGATCTCGCACTGAGGAGCTGTAGAACTGTGGTTAATATAGTCAGAGGGACAGGTGGAAACAATGACAGGTAATTAGGG
Source organism: Callopanchax toddi (assembly GCA_006937965.1). NCBI lineage: Eukaryota > Metazoa > Chordata > Actinopteri > Cyprinodontiformes > Nothobranchiidae > Callopanchax > Callopanchax toddi. Next base: position 158,872 of record SSNR01000290.1, read on the forward strand.
CTAGAGAAAGCAGGAGCAGGGCAAACAGGTGAGGGAGGGGCAGAGAGCAGGTGCCGGATCCATGACACATTTCACCACCAAATCAAACATTTTTCCATCTATCCACTTCACCACAAGCACCTCGAGTTTCAGCCTCTGTAAAATTACGTTTTCTAAACCTCTCCGTTGTCACGATTTACTGTTAAAAGCCAGAAACCCACCGGTGTATGCATATGCAATTATTCATGAGGTACTTTGCATTGACCGTATATGGCAGAATGTGGGTGTGTAGGAGGAGGGTTTTGACCCAAAAACAGCTGAGCACAGTTCTAGGTATGAGAGCGATTTATAAAGCAGAATTGCGTGGATCTGTGCGTACGCAGGGTTTTATAAATCGGAAATGGAATTTGTGTACCTGAAAATTTTTTGCTGTGCTTAAGCAAGTTTTAGTAAGGATTCTATGCAAAGTTTTGTAAATGAGCACCCTGGTCTCTAGAAAAATGTGGGAAAACATTTGGGTCACATTTTGTTTGAAATAAGCATTTGGAAAAAAAATACATTATTTGTGCCTTTCTGAATACCATATTTGGCTCTGGGTCCACCCCTAATGTACATCCAGTGATTATCTTCTGAGTTTCATTAGGATCCATCCAGTGGTTGATGAGATATTTTTACAACCAAAGGCAAAAAACATTATCACTTACCCTTTGCATTCTGGTGCCATTTATAAATTTAAAAAGATTCAATATGTGTTTTCCAAATCTATAAATGATAAATGTTTTAGCAATCATATATACCGTGACTGTGTAACAAGTACTGTAGATGTACAGCCAGCGTTCATCCTCTTGGGACATGTTAAAGCTAGTGCAATGGAGTCGATGTGCTGCCATCTGGCCACACCTGAGACAAAAACCACTGAGGATGATACACAGCTGTGCAGATGAAACACAGCAGCACATGCACATGGAGAGGCATTTGCATTTGCATTTGTGTATATATGATTTAGATAAAGCCTGGGGGTGCACAATGAAAAAGGAGAATGCTGACAATACAGGAACTTAAAATAATTCAGACAGCACAGAATAAAAATATATTCCTTGCAGGCCAAAGTTGCTGATGCACTCTGTACTTCATTCTGTCCAATCTTGATGTCTCTTGTTATTCAGCAGAGGAGATCTGAATAAAGTAAACAAAGTTTTTCACCCAAGTTCTGCTTTGTGAGGTTACTGTTGTTGACAAACCCCCACTGCTTTCCATATCACTTGTTACAGGGGCAAAAAAAAATCAAATCTTGTTTTTCTTAGGTTAAAAAAGGAAATGTTACCTCAAAGCTCTTTTCTTTGTTCTTCATGAGGCTCACTGAAGCACACTGTGCTCCCATCACCAGGATTTCCATGCCTGTCCACTTTGTGCCTATGATTTACAGTTCATATTATTTACCCTTTTGTTCATGCACAGTGATGTCAGCAGCTTCCTGTCTGATGTGAAGCACGAATCAGAGGAAAATTTACAATTTGCAAAGAGAGGCTGGAATGTTGTGATTTTTAGTTTCTGAAGTAAATTATGAAATGAGAAATGTCCACCATGCAACGACAAAGCAGGCCAACTCCCAAAAAGGTGCATTTTAGTTTGGCAACGACAGATTGGTGTGAAACTGACAAATATTTATCTAGGTTTGTCTTTCTATTTTGTTACCTTCAAACATTGCCACTTTGGGACTTTCACCCAAAGAGTTAAACTGGTATGATAGGTTTATTCTGAGGAAGTGTCAGGATCCTGGTGTGTGGATGTGCATTTGGGTGCATGTGAGTTTCCTTCCCTGAACCGAGGACTTCTGGAGGGCATGGTTGTCCTGCTGCAGGTTCAACATCTGTCTGCAATCACATCATCAGGCTGCTGGGGATTTGGCTGACCAGACTTCGCCTGATTATCAGTCTTTCTGGTAGACAAAAGCCCATGTGTAAAATCATCAAGAGAACGATACAATCCTTGTGTTCTCCATGCCTACCAGGTTTTAGTTTCCACACTAACTCGAGATCCTTCCACCAAATCCTTCCGTGATAGACCTCCTCTGGATGTTCACCCACTCCATGGTCATTCATTGCAGCTCCATCATCTTCTGGTCATCTTCCTGCTCTTTAACGCACTCTGTTCAGAAATCACCAGTCTCACCTGATCCGCTCCAAGTGGGAACTCTCATTGAACACAAACCCTCACTGAAAACTATTTTCCACTACACACAAACACTTGTGATGCATGCATCCAGGAGTGAAGGAGACCTCTGTCACTGCACACACGCACGCACGCACGCACGCACACACGCACACACACACACACACACACACAGAGAGAGAGAGAGAGAACTATCACCCAGAGACACTTGATCTTCACCTTAAGCTCTCAGCCTGTAACAGAGAAATCGTTACAAACACAAAAAAAGAGTGTAATATATGTATTAAGAGTGCTGCTCAATCCCCAGAGCTTTCATAGGTTCCTCCTTGTTCATGAGTTGTAACATTAGCCTCGTTTCCACTATCAGAACTTCGGGGTAATTTCTGTGAGGGGGAAAGTGACCGGGACATTCCTGTGGCTCGGTCCTCTCAGCTGTTGTGTCTCCATTACAGCCCCCACCTTTCCGGAACTTTTGTAAGACGTCAGCATCGACGTCACTGACAAGCGTAAAGGCGCGAACAGACAAGGAAGTGGAGAATAATAAATAGATCAACGATGGAAAAAGAAGCAATGGTTGTGGTGTATTTTACTGTTTTTATACATACGTAGTGATGGGAGTGCTGAACAGAAGGATGAGTATACTTGATGATGAACTAATCCAACTTCGGAGACACGGTCATTTTGCAAGCTTCGACAACAACACACAGGTAATTTATCTCGGTGAGGTCTGCTTTCATCATTTTCCTTAACCAATCAGCACAAGTTAACCACATTTTCCACTCCGTGAATCTATCGGGCCGATCCGAGTACCTGCCCCTGATCAGGGACTCCGTTGGTCCCTGAAATGGCCCTGAAGACGGCCCTCTCGAAATTGCCCGCATAATGGAAACAGTCGCGCACCGTAAAGTTCTGGTAAAATTACCCTGAAGTTCCGATAGTGGAAACGGTCCTATTATTCCTCTGCTGTACGCACATCGAGAAGTCCAAATGTGTTTCCTTTAGGAAGCTCAGTTGTCTATGTGGACCCCTCCAGAAGCTGGGCTGATGGACTGCCGACCAGCTTGCGTGAGCCAAAGTGAGGCCAACACAATGCTAATAACTGGGATAAGTTAGCCCGGCGTTAGCTCCTCAGCCAGCAGCAGACTGAGAAAGCGGTATAGCAGAGCTGCAAAGCACAATAACACAACACACAGAGGAACTTCTGTGGAACCAGAATAAAACCAGAAACTGTGAAAAACAGAACATCCAGGAGAAAGACAACAGCAGGGAGTCTACGTCTGCTGTACTCTAACCACCTGAGTAGGAGGAGGACTCTGCATCTCCAGACAGCAAGCAGGCACTTCCCCACACCCATTACTCAGGTGTGCAGACAGCCTGTATCGCTGTACAGGTGGTAACCTGGAAGATGTGCAGTATGACGAGCAAAGAGCACTGAGTGAGAAAATAAGCCTCCTTAAACATTACTGTGTTGTTACATTAAGTTCATATGTTAGAATTGTTAATGTTTTTGAACTTAGATCTTTGATTTTGCTAACTTGGTGTTGCCACCTTAAGAGAGACAGGAAGTCAGCAACAGGATGTCATTCAGGAAGTGAAATGGAAGAATCTAAGCATGCATGCTACAGAGAGATGTTCCCTTGTTAATCCAGTCACATCTGCATACATCTTACGCCTTTGGTAGCATCGTAGGTATGTATTGATTGTATATAGCATCACCTGCAATATTCTATCATTATTTTTGGGAAATGTGGCATTCTGTGAAAGTTAAGTTTATTCTGTGATTTTATCATTGACAACACCTTTATTTGACTAAGTTCATGCAAAGTCATCATAAATAAATAAATTAGCATATAAATAAGCAGTTCATTGTATCTGAAACATGCCGTTGTGCATTTAACTCAAAGAAAACTAGTGAAGTTTGTGTTAGTGTAAAACTGTTGATTTAATTCATAGAAGTGAGTGCATTAACATGTTTTGTGGTTGTTAAAAGCAAATATAGAGCTGAATATGCTTTGTATGTTTCAGTTTCACCCTCTTTTCAACGTCATTAAACCTGTGGACAAAGAGCAAAGTGTCTTCAGAGTCTTGATGTTAAGGAGGCGTTTAGCTGACTGTCAAGTTATATAGAGCACATATGATGAGGACAGCACAGTGAAACTACGGCTCTCTGACAGGTGGGATAACGTAGAGAAAGCTGGCAGAAAACGGAGTGATGAACGACAAATAAACCATTCCTGATAAAAAACACAAGTCAAGACTACACCATGGCAGAGGAGACATCTTCGTTAAGAACACGTTCTCGTGTCTCATGCTCTTCAGTGCGTTCCAGTGCCTCATCAACTGAGTCTGCCGCAGCCAAAGCAAGAGCAAAAGCTGAAGCAGCAAAAGCACGTCTTGCCTTTGCTGAAAAAGAAGTCAGCCTGAAACTTGAAAAAGCCAAGCTAGAAGCATCTATTACAATGCTCAATTATGAGAAAGAGACTGCTGCAGCTGTTGCTGAAGCAGAAGCACTTGAAGCTGCTGCTGATGGAAATAGTGAAAAACATAGCTGCAAACTAAACATTGATTCTGCTCCTCTGGACGTCTCAGAACGCACAGAACAATATATTTACAATCAAAATAAAATACAGGAAACAGAAATACAACCACAAAGTGATGGTGACTCAGTTAAAGCCACACCAAGTCATAAATGCAACATCTCATCCTCTCATCTCAAACCGAATGCTATGCCCTTTTACCCAGATCAAGTTGCTTCTCAACCTGTTCATTTTGTCCCACTGCAACCTTACATCTATGACAATGATAAGTCATGGGAAAGCAGGTCTGGAACTGACTGTGTGACTGACGCCCCATACTCCAGACCTCTAAAAGATCATATGAGTCCTCTCCATACCGCATCTGCAAATAACAATAGCAGCTCAAACATAAGTGATTTTGTGAGATACTTGGCTCGACGTGAGCTTGTTGCTACTGGATTACTGCAGTTCAATGACAAACCTCAGAACTACAGAGCATGGAAACGTTCATTCAAAACAGCAACAGGTGATTTGAACCTTTCGCCAAATGAGGAGATGGACCTTCTGCTTAAATGGCTTGGCAAAGAGTCAGCACAGCATGTGGAGCAGATAAGAGCAATACACATCAAACGCCCAGAAGCAGGACTGACAATGATATGGGCCAGACTCGATGAAACCTACGGTTCAGCAGAAGCAATAGAAGATGCTTTGTTCAAACGACTTGATGCTTTTCCAAAGATAGCAAACAGAGACTCTTCTAAACTAACCAAGTTGAGTGACCTACTAATGGAACTTTAGTCAGCCAAGTCTGAAGGTGACCTTCCTGGTTTGTCTTTCCTGGACACCGCAAGAGGTGTCAACCCAATAGTTCAAAAGCTTCCGTTTAGACTACAGGAGAGGTGGGCATCAGTTGGTGCAGCCTATAAACGACAAAAAAGTGTTCCATACCCCCCCTTTTCATACTTTGTGGACTTTGTTTGCCAGGAAGCTAGGATTGCCAGTGATCCAAGCTTCAATTTCATCTCTCACACAGATACGACCCCCCAGTTTGTGAAACCTGTTTTGAAGTCGAACAGATTTAGAGAAGTATCAGTTCACAAAACTGAAGTAGTTCCAAGAGCCAACTCTGCTATGAGTGAGATGACAGAGAAATCTGAGGACTACAATGAAATATGTCTTATTCACAAGAAACCACACCCTCTGCATAAATGTCGTGCATTCAGAGAAAAACCAGTTGAGGATCGATTGGCATTTCTGAGAGAACATAATGTGTGTTTTAGGTGCTGTTCATCAGCATCACACATTGCAAAAAACTGCAAAACAAAAGTGCAATGTGCTGAATGCAAAAGTGAAAGACACAACACAGCACTCCACCCTGATCCCTCACCTCAGACGAGAGAGGCGGACCCTTCACCTGAGCAAGGCGGGGAGGATGACAACCCAACAGCTCAGCCTCATATAACCACCAAATGTACAGAGGTCTGTGGTGGAGAACGAACCGACCGGTCCTGCTCTAAAATATGCCTTGTGAAGGTGTACCCAGCTGGCTGCAGAGACAAAGCAGTGAAACTATATGCAATTTTGGATGAACAGAGCAACAGGTCACTCGTTCGTTCATCATTCTTTGAAGTGTTCCAAGATGAAAGTCCAAGTGCTCCATATACATTGAGAACTTGTGCTGGAGTAAAAGAAGCAGCTGGAAGAAGGGCTAATGGCTATGAAGTAGAATCTCTAGATGGGAACGTCCACATTCCTTTACCAAGTCTCATAGAATGTAACGACATTCCAAACAACAGAGATGAGATTGCAACCCCTGATGTGGCCCTTCATCATCCTCACCTGAGGTCAGTGGCACACCTCATTCCTGAGATGGATTCACAAGCTCAGATTATGCTTCTGCTAGGGCGAGATCTTATGAGGGTTCATAAAGTGCGTAAACAAGTGAACGGCCCACACAACTTGCCTTATGCTCAGAAATTAGATCTTGGATGGGTCGTTGTTGGCAACGTTTGCCTTGGCAACTCTCATAAGCCACCAACAATCAACACGTTCTACACAAGAACTACAGAACTGACACGCCCCACACTCTTTCATCCTTGCCCGAATGTGTTTTGTGTCAAAGAGAAATACAATGACATTCACATCCCTACTTACCCTTCAGCTTCAACGGAAGTTAATCCCAGCTGCGACGCTGACCACGTAGGGTGCACTGTGTTCAAACAGACTAAAGAAGACAACCAGGTGGCTCCTTCAATCCAGGATGCAGCCTTCATGAAAATAATGGAAGAGGGATTATATAAAGATCCAAACAACAGCTGGGTAGCCCCATTGCCCTTCAAGTGTCCAAGACAAAGGCTCCCCAACAACAGGCCCCAAGCAATGAAGCGCCTCATGTCTCTCAAACACAACTTCAAGAGAAAGCCAGAGATGAAAGACCACTTCCTCAGCTTTATGGACAAGATGTTCAGGAAGGGGCATGCTGAGATAGCACCACCTGTTGGTGAGGAAGAGGAGCAATGGTACTTGCCTATTTTTGGTGTGTACCATCCAAAAAAACCCAATCAAATCCGAGTTGTGTTTGATTCAAGTGCCCAATATGAAGGGATTTCACTCAATGACGTGCTGCTAACTGGGCCTGACTTGAACAACTCACTGCTTGGTGTACTTATTCGCTTCAGGAAGGAAACAGTTGCCTTTTCTGTTGACATAGAACAAATGTTCTATTGTTTTCTGGTGAGGAAAGAAGACAGAAACTTCTTACGTTTCCTCTGGTTTCGAGAAAATGATCTCTCCAAAGACATTGTAGACTACCGGATGAGGGTCCATGTCTTTGGAAATAGACCCTCACCAGCAGTGGCTATCCACGGTCTACACCAGTCTGTGCAGGTCACAGAGTTGCATGTTGACCCTGATGTTAAGAACTTTGTGACACGTGATTTCTATGTAGATGATGGCCTGAAGTCTCTACCTACAGTTGAAGCAGCTGTCAACTTGCTGAAAGAAACACAAACCATCCTCTCCAAATCAAATCTCAGGCTGCACAAGATAGCCTCTGTAGCCTCACCAAATAGGCTACATCCTCTGACCTTTGACCTCTGTTGACCATCACAACAATAATCCATCTTTTTCCCCATAACTTGGAATACAATCACTCTTGGATTATGTTTAACCTGAATCAAGATCCCTACAGGTGTCCAACTGTCCACTTTCAGGTGTCCATCTCCCAGATGACCTTAACTGGACACTAGCTGGTCTAATAAAACACTCTTTGTAAAGAAGTCTTTTCTGTAACACCACAGACTGGTGTTCCAGCTGTAATCTCTTGTTTACAGAACATTCTCTTGTAGTGTTTCTGCTCAGGGTCACCCACACACTCACACTCAAAGTGTTATAATGCTTCTCTGCTATGTCATGCATTTCTACCATTATACTGTGAGTCTTAACGGGCGGAAGTCATGTGACTTGGTAATTCCTCACCAGTCCCTTGTCCAATCAGAACGATTCACAACTCCCCTAACTCAGTTCTGATTAGTACACTTAACATCTTCTGATTGGTTAAATTTAAGATAACTCGTCTCAAAACTAATACTCAGTTCCGGTACAAGTCAGTCTTGTCTTGCTGGTCTTGTCTTGTCTTGACAGTCTTGTCGAGTCTTCATACAGTCTCAGTCTTGGTCTGAGCTACAGCCTGAATGCAGTTGGAGCTGCTATGCTGCTATCTTAGCTGAACCCTTATCAGCTTTGAACAAGGCCTCTCGTCTCTCCCTCACCACGGGAAGATCAGAAATGAGTTCAGCATGCCTGCTGAAATGCCTCCCTTGCTGACCGGGACGTATCCACGGACTGTCCGGCGAGGTCCTCGGCGGCCACGCCTTCCAGGACCACCACTCCGAGTCTGGGGACTCCAGCCTCAGCTCGTGGAGAAACCAACGCCTGCCAGATCTAGGAGCGTCCACCTTTCAGTGAGCGAACACCACTTTCTGATCGAGAGGTTTGCTTTGATAAAGCT
>SSNR01000290.1:194656-207015 GCA_006937965.1 Callopanchax toddi
AGTTTCTGCAAAAATGACTGTTTTAGCCATTTTGTTTTTATATTTAAATTTTTCCCCCTCTGTTTATCCCCTTAGTTAAATAAGTTCGATGCATCTGACCCATCCCAAATCATGTATGTCACTAATAAACTAAACTTATTGACAAAAACATCACATTTAAACCCAAACCGTTTAAGTCAAGATGACCAGACTTAAAGGGATAGTTCAGGGTTTTTTTTTTTTTTACATGAAAATGCCATATCTGTTATAGACAGTCATGACCACTGACATTGGTCTTTACAGCATGTTTATAAACTAAAAGTGTTTTTCTCTTCAAGCCTTTGTTTCAGATGGGGTCAATAAACGGCTGAAAAAGGCTTTTAGAGTTTTATTGAGAAAATTTAAGGAAGAGGACAATGACGAGAATGAAAATGATGAAGACAGTGATGCAGAGTGTTACCAAACTCTGATGAGGAAGATGTGCATCTTCTTGGAGAGAATGGGTGACAGAACAGCAGAGGTAAAAAAAAAAGGTGTTTTTTTCTGACAAGCAGAGGTGGCAGAGGCTTTGACAGAATCAGAGTTAGAGGTGGAGGTGTAGAGCACGACAGAGGAAGTGGTGATATCCATGTTTTCTATAATATGTGAAAAGTAGACATGCAATTAGGTCACACTGGCTAAAACTGCTTTAAAATTGAAAAAAAAAAGTTTTTTAAATACTACAATATTAACCCGATCTCAAATATATAGAAAGTTATGTAACATTTTATGACTCACATGAACCAAATAAAATTACTCTGCATCAAATGGATTAACATAGGTCAAACTAAGCATGAAAGGTCAGGTGACTGGATTGTACTCTGATTATGACCTTGGATCTTTTCTGCTTTATGCTGGATGAGGTTAGAACAGAGCTGTTTTTCTCTATTTGTGACGGAAGTGGACATGACAATGAACTGACGTTTGAATATCTGCATAAATGCATTTAAAGTTGTTGGGGTTTTTTCTTCATTTTTTGCATGATTTTATGTTACACTCTGATTTGCGAGTGTGTTACTGCAGAGCCGCGATCGCCCTGACCCAGAAAAGCACCGAGACAGAGAAGCTGTGAGTCTGTTTGGTGACAGAGGGAGGGAGAATCCAAGTACTGGCAGCGAGTTTCACCAAGCAAGACGACAGTCTCAATCTCTCCTCCGCTACCGACTGAAGTGGTGCTGCGGAACGCTGCGACTGCTCTACGATGATTGGTATTATTCAAAAGTTTACCGCAGACCTCCGAAAAACAATTTATAAATAAATCGACGACTCACACAGCATTTGTCTGCAGCAATCAAATATTCTGGCTGCTTTTCAGCCCAATGCTTTTCAAATTGCAGCAAAGTGGTACTCTATGCTCTGAAAGGCTACATCTTCAATGCATTTTCATATATTCTAATCATTTTCTGGGACACAGTTCAGGTAGTGCCTATGTGCTTTCATATTTCAATGATGTTTAAGTTCTTGTGCAGCTAAGCTACTGGAATACAATACAAACCCTTAAGCTTTCAATTTGATCAAATGCTGTAAGGAGATAGGAGAGTTTTGGTTGCCTCGTTTATTCATTTTAAATCCATCAGAATGAAAAAACAATATTTATTTTGCAGCTTTGCGTGTATGAACAGGAAGAAATAGCATTTAGAAATATTCTCTTTTTGCTGCTGTCAGATATAAACCAGCCTGGTGCCTTTGTTCTCTCAGGACTTTGAAGAATAGTGTTGTTTTTTAGTTTTTTGAACAATCAAACAGTTAAGCTAAGCTGCAGCTACGTCTAATCAATTAGTGTCTTCTCTTTCTATGAAGGAATGAAAGTTGACATTCTGGTTGTGTTTGGTTTGGGGCGAGTTGATTTATTGTACCACTTATGCACCCTTCAGCCACCAGTGTTAACCGCAAGCAGGAGAAATAAACTAAAAACAGACATGAACCTTAAGAATGGACTTTGATTTGTCTCAAAGCTAACATCACTCACACACTAACAAATCCTGTTTTTGACATGAAATCAGGTGGAACTCTCCTCTCTAAAGAGATGGTTGAGGAAGTGACCATCAGCCTGTCAGGGACTGATCTAATGGTTTAAGTAGCATTTTTTATAATGCATGTTTATTGTTTAACCAAAGTATTCAGACCATTTTGACTCAAAACAATCTTAAATTTAAATTTTGTTTTTTTTCCTCGATAGAATGAAATCATTTTTGCTAGAGAAAGTTCTCAGTCTGGTTTATTGGTGAACCTGTTTTGAAATTCAAAAGTGTTTTAATTCTAAATCAGATCATTAATTAAAACAAAACATAAAAGGAAAATAAATATTTGAAAATACAGCAGCAAGGAAAGAACTTTTAAATGTTATTTCTTTTTTTTAACCAAAAAAAACAATGTCCCATTCATTTACATGGAGGGGGTGGCATACAGACTTTAGACTCAATGTTCCCACTATTACACCTCAAACAAACATGAAAACAATATAATAAATGCTATTTCATTCTTAAATGCTACAGTTTAACCATGAACAGCTGCACCTGTTGATCTGGATCAAACTGGTTTCATACATGGTGAAGTAACAGCCAGCCAGCTGGATAACATCAGGCCAAATAACACTGGGATCCTTTTATTACATCTTTTCATTATGAACCTATAAAACAGTTGGTGATGTAGTGAGGACTGGATTACATTAATGTGACAGCATGTTAGCAGCTCAAGCTAAATGTGATCAACTTCACCTGAGATCATGTAGTGAAATTTATATCTTTTAGCGATCTAGTGATGAGTTTTGTAACGCAGTAACGAGCAGCTATATGAATGTAAAAAGGTTGTATAATCATAAAAGGTTTAACAGTAAGCTTTATAGTAATCCTGGCATCCAGATAACAGTGATCTTCATACTGATAATGAGAGTAAGATCAGCAGAGCTGTGTATCAGACATTTGCATGACTGTGATTGTATTTCATTTCATTTAAAACCAGTCTTTGCAGTTTTTACTTGTTTTTAGCACCCCCTAGTGTCCGTTTTAAATCACTGTTGTAAAAACAAACTGTTGACCCCTCTCCTCTCTGTTTGCTTGTGTTTTCAATCATCAGATAAATGTTTCTTTGGAGGCTCCATCATGATGAACACGATACAACAGATCTCTTAGCTCATATATATGATGTCTGTGTCTTCAGCTCGTCTGTCCTGAGCAGGCTCTGAGGTGGAAACATGGATTGCCTTACAGAGTCACTGCTTCTTGTGAGATATGTGACTTTGTGAGATTTCAAGGCACCGGACTTTGGAGACTCTGAAGTTGCAAGTGTGGTCTTCTGGACACAAGCAGCAGATGTGACTTTTCATTAACCCTGTAAAGGGTCATATTAGCACATACTGGCTCAAGAAAAAGATTTTAAAATATGAAAAAGTTACTTAGTGTGCCTTTAAAACAGTAATAAGTGGCTTCCCCTAACAGTTTTCAATAATCTGTTATTTGTCACATGGAAGTCACACCTCTAATTCTGTGGGTCCTTTTAGATGTACAGGTGAGCCAGAATAACATTTATTTTTGATATATAATGTTTAAATCATGCTAATCAGAAAGCTGAGTTCAATCTTTAAAATCAAATAAACCATTTGTCTTTGCTAAAATAGTTTTAGGCAGTTTGCTCTTTTTCCTTGGTTCAGACTGAAGACACCACCAGCCACAGCAGCTAACTGGTTAAAGGAACACACAGTTTACAGCAGTGGTGTTTATGTAAAGACATGATAGGTCAGAATTCTCTGAGCTGGTCAGATAACACACTGCTACTCTGCTTAAATGTAGGTTTAACTTAATCAGACTACATCCACAAAATGTTAGACCAGGATGCGTATTTAGACACAAAACAACCTGCTTAGTTTCCCTCTGAGTAAAATCTGTTTTAGAGGCTAGTTTAATTTTTAAGGGGTTCTATTAGAATAACCAGTCACTCCTTAAAATCCATCCATCCATTTTCTTAACCGCTTCATCCAGTGATTGAGTGAGTCACTGCTGAGTGAGTTTGTAGGAGGTGGGATATGATCTAAAAACAGCTGAGCACATTTTTAGGAAAAGGAGCGATTTATAAAACTAAATTTCATGGATCTGTGCATATGCAGTGTCATATAGGTCAGAAAATCACTTTGCATGAGTAAAAAAAATGTTTGTTTATCTTAAGTACACCTTTAGTAAGGATTCTACTTTATATATATATACTAGTCACCGTTCATTGTTTCCTCTCAGCTCCCCCGTCTTTCAGCACCTCACACACCTGTCCTCCATCAGTTAATCTACCCAGCTGCTCCTCATCCCACTAATCACCTGCCCCTTTGTTCCTTTCATTTGTCAGATCCTCCTGTTTCCTGTACCAGTTCTGTTTATCCCCACCAGGGTGTTTTAGGGTATTCTACTGAACTCGGGCAAATTAGTTTTTGTGACAGCTTGTATCTAGGAGGTCATGTGGTTATTGTTTTGTGACCATTTTAAACATTTTTATGTTAATGAATCTTTGTTAATTCTGAGAATAACTTGAAATGTTTATTGAAGCCAAATATGTTATAATTCTACGGGATGATTTATGAAAAGTTAATTAGTTATATATTACAGCTGCTTCAACAAGCTCAGGTTGGTAAATAGAAGACATCTCATTTGTTTAGAAAATATGAAAACATATTGGAGAATGATGCAGTTTCTAGATGAATAATGAGATATTATAATGAATATTTTAGTTTGATGATTGCTTACGGTTTATGAGCAGAAATTAATAAATGAAAAGGATGGAAAGAGCAGAGGAGGTGGAGAGAAACAATGTTTTATGTTGCACAAAGAAAAAACTGATAGAAGTTGGGAAAATAATAAATGTTTAAACTTTAGCTTTAACTGGTATTTATGTGAGTCAGATTTCTTGGTAATGTCTCATTTTTGCTGCAGAAAATTAGCATTATTTTCTAGCTTTTATCAGTTCATCTTAATTTTGTTAGGTTTAATTCTTGATTTTCAGATTTCAGTTTCTCTAATCAGCTATTGTTGCACATTGACAACATTTCATCTGGTCCATTTGTTGTTGTTATTACCAGTCATGGCCTCTAGATGTCCTCAGTTGGTCTGATCGTGTTTCCTGTCTCACCACCTGTTGCTCTTCTTCACTGACCTACAGTACATTAGGTCCCATCATTACTCCTGTCTGTATTAATGTTCATTTCCATTGTTCATCTCTATGAATCTCCGATGATGTTTCATAATTAGGTTTTTTCATATTGCCCTGATGAAGCCTTGATTAAAAGATATCCCACCCTCTTAAAATTCTAGGATCTTACATTTCAGGATAAAATAAAACTGATCTGATCTTCACCAAGTTCTAAAATGATCACACTCTGAATTCAACCGCTTCTAGAACCTCGTCCTGTTTGACTCCAACAGTCTCTCACATCACTGTGGAGGACTTTTATCCCATTCTATAAAGTTACTTTGGTTCATGAAGGTTTGCAGACATTTGTTGTTGCTCAGTTGTTCTCAGTCACAGTTCCACCACAGCATCTCAATCAGGGTGAGGTTTGGACTTTGACCAAACCATTTCAGAACCGTCATTCTTCACTTTTCATTCAGATTTGATGTGTTTGTGTCACCACCCCATCCCTGTGTCCTGTTGTCCCCGTTCTTGGTCCTCCGTGTCACCGTGTTTTTGGTTCTCGTTTTAGTTAACCATGCCCAGGTGTCTCTTGTCTCGTCATTATTCACACCTGCTCCGTGTTTTCCCCTGATTGTTCCTCTTGTACTTAAACCCTCCTGTCTCTTCCCCAAATGTTGGATTGTCTGTTTTTGTCCACCAAGTCCTGTTTTGTCCACTTTATCTAGTCCAGTCCTTTATCCTTGTATCCAGTCTTTAGTTTATTTAGTAATGAAAAACCCTCTTGGGTCTGCGTTTGTGTCCCTCCTGCCTTGTTTGTGACAGTTTGTGATTATTGTTCTGTTTTTTTATCCAATTTGGTCCAATCTTCAGCTGTCAGACAGATGAACACACATCTCTAGAATCTTTTGTTCTATAGAGGAGTTCATGGTTAAATCAATGAGTGTAAGAAGCCCAAATCATCCTCCCTCAGCACCGTGCTGACAGCTGGTTTGAGCTGTAATGCTGTGTTTGGGTTTTCTGCAAGGATTTTGGTCTCATCTGTCTGAAGGATGTTGTTCCAGAAGCCTTGTGGTTCACTTAGATGCAACTTTACAAACCCAAGTCATACTGCCATGTACTTTTTAGAGAAGAACTTTCTTCCTCAACCAAACAAATCAAGCACGACATACTTGTTTAGTCTCTTTCATAGCGTACTGTCATGAACATCATGTAACCTGCCTAATCAGTTGAGTGAGAGATGGAGCTCTTTTATTTTGCGCAATCTGACCTCAGGATTCATTTACTGGGGTATCCACTTATGAGAAGCGTGGCAGCTGCAGAATGATGGACTCCACATTGTTTGGGTTTGACCTTTAAGTCATAAGATGCCAGGGTGATGTTAAAAATTGAGAGGGAGTTGGTATGTGTGCAGAAAAGCTACTGTTTTTTTTGTTTGTTTTTTTTTGCAAGGGAATTAAAATTTAAGCATGTCCCCCTTCGGTTTGCACTGTAATCCCATGTTTTTTTCTAAACGTCCTTCTCTCCTAATGGTTCTGTCCTTAATGTGGAATGTCCTGATCTCTGGGTCCCACTCAGCTCCCAGAAGGATAATTGCTGCGGATGCAGGCATGCATGCACACACACACAATATAGCCTTCCACTTTCACCCAGTGAGTTCTGGTCACACACCAGTTGGGGACAAGGACTGGGAAGGCAAGGGGAGGAACGAAGGAAGACCAAAGTTCAGGATTTGTAATTGCACATATTTAACTTTGATTGTAGCATTTCAGCAACAGAGAAACAGGAGTGAGGCCCACTGCAACCTTTTATTGGCTCAAATTCAAAGTGGCTGCACACTGAATGGACTGAAAGCGGTACAGAGATGTACAGGTTCAAATTAAATGTACTGAAAATGTAAGGTTTTGTAAAGAAAGAAAGAATAATACTGATATTTATTATTTGGAGAACAATAAAGTGTACAGAACTATATAAACTACTGATGAAGCTGTCAGCTCATGATCATTTTTAAAGTGTAATCATTTCAAATCCATCCAGTGGTTCATAAAATATTTTACTAAAAGAATTTAACAAAAATTCATAATGTAAATTTTTAAGGAAAAGATTCACACAACCTGTAGCTCTGTGGGTCATGTTTGTGTTTGATCAAAATGATTAGGTGTAGCAACCATCTCGAACCAGACTGACTCCAAAAGCTAATCAAAATGCAGATGTGCAAATAATGATTACTTTATGAAAGTTTCATTAAAATCCATCCAGTATTTCATAATTTATTTTAATGAACATGCACAAAAAAAAAGCATCACCTTTTGTCATTTTGCCAATAAAAATCAGAAACTTCACCACATTTATTATATGGATGTTTACATATCATATAGCTATAGAATTGGTTTTATTTGGTTTCTTTTTTTTTAAAGCAGAGGGAGAACTCCATCATACTTCGCTTCCCAGCTCTGCGGCCTCTCTGCGTGGAGTTTGCATGTTCTCCCCGTGCATACGTGGGTTCTCTCCAGCGTCCTCCCACTGACCAAAAACATGACTGTTGGGTTAATTGGTCTGGTACTAATTGTCCCTAGGTGTGAGTGGGTGTGTGCCTGGTTGTTCGTCTTTCTGAGGCCCTGCGATGGACTGGCGACCCATCCAGGGTGTCCCCTGCCTCTCGCCCCTTGAGCGCTGGAGATAGAGCCAGCTCCCCTGCAACCCTCTGTGGAGGATGAAGCAGGTATAGAAGATGGATGGATTATGAGGCGTTGACATAATTTCTAACAGTGACTAAAAGATGTTACTGTGTTTTATTTTCATATGAACTGGAAAGATACAGGTAAAATGTATCAGCAATGAGGACATGAAGTACACTCTTTGTCATCCAAATAGCATCCGATGCTTTGTTCACTGCTACAAATGATGTGTCTGAAAATATTTCCAAAAATCAGTTTTCCCTAATAAATACAATAGTGGTCGCACAATCATTTTGGGTGTACTACAAATGGACACTTTATTTATTCACACACTCCTGACCTTTTGAAATAACGAAGTGAAGCTGTATTTGGAGCATCACATTCTAAATATGGGAATCACTGCTGTGTTTAGTTCAGACAGCCAGATTTAAACATACTGTTCAGTAAAATACACAATAGTAACACTTTAGTTTGTGTAATAGAACCTTACTTATTCAGTCCTCAGATTCTGTAACATCATTACTCTTTTCAATCCAGAAACCCAAAATAAGTTGCACACAAATTAAATGATTTAATAAAGGTTTTATTCAACTTGTAACAGCAGTCAGTGAACATTAAATGCATTCATCACCCTGTGTTTGACAGGATTCTTTTTTTCTCCCTCATAGAAGATGGATCAGAAGTTCTACACATCCCAGCTTGAACAACAGGAGTTAGATGGATGGTTTTTACCCCCTTTATCAATGATGAGGTCTGGAACAGGTTGGTAAGCAGCATCCATCCTGTTTTAGTTCAAATGTGTGAAACTCAGACGTGACTTGAGCGTCACATCCTCCATTTCAGCTCTTTTGATTATATGTAGCCATTACTGGTTCATTCATTAACCATCATTAATATAAGTGCAGGATTATTTATGGTTTTAACCAACACAGAAGAATTAATATATTAATATCATTTATTTATCTTTTTTTCCTTTGTCTTCATTATAACTTCATCTTCTTTAGATCAAATAAGGAATATGCATAGTATTGTTAATCATGACAACAGGTTAACTGTTATTCTATCCTGTTACATAAGCAGCTGTGACACTAATATCTTTATAAATGCTGTTAAATGTTCCAGGAGTGTCAGAGTGTAATTAGAGGTGAGTGATCTAGACTCAAAATTATATCACAACAACGCTACAAGGAAATGAAAAATATCAATATTTATGATCATTTGGATACAAAAGTTGTATGAAAGCACTTTATTGAAAAAATACAAGTCTGAGAATTACCGTAATGGAAGGGCTTGAAAGAAAGTATCCTCCCAGTTTTTTTTTGTTTGTTTTTTTTTAAAGCCTGTAAAGTGAATCATCACGTAGTACTACTACTAATAAATACTTATGGTTCAGTGGCCTACACAAGTTTTCCACTTACATTCAGCGTATCAACTTGACAGCAGCATTGACTACAATGTTATTCTCATTGCACTTGTTTGAGAGAAGACTTTAATTCAGTGCAGTGGGTAATACAATATTATGAAATCTAATGTTCTATCTTTTAAACCCTTGCAGGATGGTTGGGATTCCACCAGGGAAACATGGAGCAGCCAGGTGACTCGTCCATCAAGAACAGAAGGTGTTCCTCATGGTCAGCCTGATGATACGTACATGACCCAAGAACTGAATGACACAGAAGATGCTTAGTGTGACGTGTCAGAGGGAGACCATGTGATGCTGATCCAGCCCATTACTGCTCTGTTCCATGTGATAAAGATGTGTTCACCTTGTGCACCAGCCTAATGGCACAAAACAGTCTCCGTGTTCCTGTTTATGTTTACATGACCTCTACCTCCATACTGCAGAACCCCAGCTCCCCGTCGGGAAATAAAAGTGCTTTCTAAGGAGGAGTTTCCTGATTGTCACTCCAAAACGCACCACAGATTTCTTCAAATTGTCTCATTAAGAAGTTGGACAGAAGTGCTCCTGCACTGAGGTCAGAGGACAAAGCAGCACTCAGAGCAGTGGGTGGAGTGAAGGAGAGGAGGGGCTCAGCAGCAGACGGCAGGTAGAGAAATGATCTGGGCCAGTATTAGTTAATGAGTTTGTTCTTTCTGAGTAAAACATGAACCACAGTGTCAACATAATGTCAACATTTCTGCAACTGAACAGCTGTAAGAAAAAATGAAAGATTTTTCTCAAAAAGTTTCTTCAACCACAAACTAATTTATAGGAATTTTTTATTTGTTTAAGCGTATATATAATATTTCTATGCAGATGTATGTATGTGTGTCTATACACAAACTTGCATACAACACACACAAACACACACATCACCTCCACCATGGTGGAAACCCTATATATATTCTCATTATTTGTGAACACATCTATAGTTATGTGGTGGCACAGAATTAAACCTCTTGACTTCACACAGAAACAGCAACGCGTGCAGGATGACATCACTTTGTTGCAGAGACGCTATTGGTTAATGCCAGCAAAAGGAGAACAAGGAAGTAGCTTGAAGCCGATTATGTCTGTGGACTGGAGGTATTATAAAGTTGATGACAACATTGTAGAATCAGATCAGGACTTGGTATCGGCAGATCCTCAACATCAAATGACTCTGACTAGAGGGCATAAAAACCTGATCAGGACATCCCTAATTTCTATAGGTGTTTTTTTTCTTTTTCTTTAATTATTCGACAGTTTGATATTTTTATTCTTTTTTTCTTTTTTGACACAGCTTGATATCTTTAGGCATTTTTTAAATTCTATTTGACAAAGTTTGATTTCTTTATGTGTTTTTTTCCTTTTCTTTGATACAGTTAGATATTTTCTGTTTTTTTTATTTTATTTGACACTGTTTGATATCTTTAGTCATTCTTTTTTCTTTGTTGAAACAGTTTGATACTTTTATTTGTAGTCATTCTTTTTTGACAGTTTGATATCTTTAGGTGTTTTTACTTTTATTTGACACAGTATTATATTTGTAGTCATTTTTTTTCTTTTTTGACACTGTTTGATATCTTTAGTTTTTTTTCTTGGTAACTGTTTGATATCTTTAGTTATTCTTTCTTTTACTTGACAGTTAGATTTTTTTTAGGTGCTTTTTTTTCTTTTCATTTTTTGACACAGTTTGATTTCCATATAGGTTTTTTTTTTCTGCAGGTTAAAAGGCTTCAGCAGCAGACCATCCTCCATGACTGAGATTCAAAAATGTGAAGAAATGGGTACATTCTTTATTTTGTTCTGTTTGTCTCTTTCACTCACACACATACACCATTTGAAAAGTAAGTAGTTTGATCAATTGCAGATACTAGTCCAATCACTCTGGACCAGTTTCAGTGGTACTTCTATCAAGACCGAGCCTTGGCTATCCAGGTGGACCTGAATAGAACCAGCGTCTGTTCTGGAAAGATCCTGATGGGCTCCTACATGAAGAAGCCCCTCTGGGTGGATCACAGTGCAACAACACTGTGTATACAGTATATATACACTGTATATATATTTATATTAATATATTTATGTATTTATTTTTTGAGGGACCTTATATGACTTATATGTTTCATTTTTATAACTTTGTCTTTGATTTTCTCATGTCTGCTTCCATCTGTCCCTCTCAGGAGCAGAGGATGTCCAGAGCTGACTGGTCCTTCCTGGAACACCTGCTGGAGGAGGGCCAAGAATACTCGACAGCTATTGGCCGTGTCTGGCTCACTGTCCTCTTCCTGTTTCGCATGCTGGTTCTGGGAACTGCTGCCAAATCGGCGTGGGATGACGAACAAGCCGACTTTGAGTGCAACACAAAGCAGCCTGGTTGCACTGCCGTGTGCTACGACAGAGCCTTCCCCATATCCCACTTCCGCTACTTTGTTCTCCAGGTCATCTTTGTCTCCACACCAACCATCTTCTACTTTGGATACGTGGCTATACGGGCGGGGAAGATCCACAGAGACACCGGGGTTAAGAATGAGAAGCCGGTTTCACCTGAACATGGATATGTTCAGGTGAAGGAGGAGACCCTCTAACAATTATTTTGGGGAACTCTGATGATATTATAAGATTAGGTAGGGCAAAACAGTGTTTTATTTCCTATTGTATTATCATTGCAAAGAAACTTCTCCTTAATCATTGGAAGAAAGAGGATGCTCCCCCCTCGAAACTTTGGTTTAATGATTTTATAAATACATTGCTTCTTGAAAGAATTCGATACACTCTGTCTGATAAACTTTCCTCTTTTCATGAAATTTGGGCACCTCTCGCTATATTTTTACAGAAGTAGCTAGTAATTAATGGCTTCTCATGGTGTATTATTTACAATGAGGCATGGTGGGTAGTTGGGACTTGGTGGGGTTGTTTATGGGAGGTCATTGGATGTGTTCATTTGGGTAATTATGTTTTATTTTAAATTTCTTGCTTGTTGTTATTTTATGTTTGTTTTTATTTTGGTTGTTTTGTATATATAAAAAGAGCGTTTCCCATCAATATTGTAAACTTTAATGAGATTTAATTGTATGAATCGCTCAATAAATATCATGGGGGAAAAAAAAAAGAATGAGAAGCAGGCAGAAGGT
>SSNR01000290.1:208296-241738 GCA_006937965.1 Callopanchax toddi
GAGCAGCTGGTGAGATGAAAAATGTTGACCTTATGACACAATTAAAGACTTGTAGACCCTCGCGTACACAGAACCAACAATCCCGTCTCTAAAAAGAATAAAAATTTAAATCCGAATGAAAATATTTCGCATTTTTGAAAAATATCACATTATGTTCATCCAGTCATCTTCAGATTATATAACAAACTGCACTTATTGGTGCATTAATTGTGATTTCCGAGACTTAGGAATCCTGCAGGGACACTTGTGCTTGCACTGCAGCTCAGCCAGTAGTCAGACTCCGGATGAATGGGAGAGAGTTTTTAGAGATTTCTAGACAATGACTGGACGATCGATCAGCTGATAGATTCATTAGAGCATCCTATGGATCAACTGGGTCCAGTATTAGATCAACAGAACCAGTAAAACCTGGTGTCACCGGCCATTCAGGTTCCCTTCAACCAGCGATTTATCCAACAGGTTGACTGTTTAATAGGATGAACAACATGACGTGTCCTCCCCTTAAATTAAATGTTGTCAATAAACGTTTCTCTTAGATCTTAGATCTACACGATCTCTCTGTCAGACTGACGGCGTCTACCTGCAGCGAGACTGTCTCTCGGAGCACTTCCGTGTTCGTAATTCGTCACATTTCACCACCAAATAAAACATTTTTCCGTCCATCCACCACAAGCACCTTGAGTTTCAGCCTCTGTAAAATTACGTTTTCTAAACCTCTCCATTGTCACGATTTACTGTAAAAAGCCAGAAACCCATCGGCGTATGCATATGCAATTATTCATGAGGTACTTTGCATTGACCGTATATGTCAGAATGTGGGTGTGTAGGAGGAGGGTACTGATCCAAAAACAGCTGAGCACAGTTCTAGGTATGAGAGCGATTTATAAAGCAGAATTGCGTGGATCTGTGCGTCCGCAGGGACTAAATTATTTATTTAGTTAGTTAGTTAGGGACTAAATTTAGGGACTTATACTTATTTAGTATACTTATTTAGGGACTAAATAATTTATCCGCAGGGAATAAATCGGAAATGGAATTTGTGTACCTGAAAATTTTTTGCTGAGCTTAAGCAAGTTTTAGTAAGGATTCTACGCAAAGTTTTATAAATGAGCACCCAGATCATCTTTAATTTGTCCTGATTTGTAAAAGCCAAAAGTTGAAAGGGTTGACTTTCTTATAAGCTGTACGCCATGATTAACTTTTATTAATAGCTGAGTAACATTTCCTGCCTGCTGTATAAAACAATGAACCTAACATCTCAGTCTCCATGAGTGCCTGGTGGTTTTGTTATAACACACTTCAGTCGTGAACTCCCATCAGAGAAGCTGACTGATCTCCAAGTGTCGACCGTGTGGTTGGTGTGTTTGAACCGGAGCCTCAGACACAGCAGTGCCATCCAAAACGAGCACATGGCTGGCAAAGCAGTTGGTTGTCATAGTTTTGTTTTTATGAAATTATTAAACTATCAGAAGTGAGCTCACCATCTGCTATTGACAGATAGCCAAAAGCAAACTTTAAAGCTGTTCATGCAAACACGCTGATTTACTGGAACGACTGAGAGCAACTGAGCTGTCCAACATTAGAAGGTAGAGATTCAATTAGCTGTTTCCTCTAATATTTACATCAAGCCAGGCTTTCAAATGCATGAAGCATTTAGAGTCATAGGTTAAATACTAAGATAAAAAAAACGTAAACTCTGCTGAGTTGCATAAACAATGTTAGGATAAAAATAATAGTAATAATTTCAAATCATATAATAATATTTTGGAAACTTTAATAAGTACATATAAAAAGTAATCAGGAATTTTTAAATTGCCTTTATTAAAATGAAAATTAAAGTAAAAAATGATTATAAATAGCATTGCTTAGTTGACCTTTAATGGTATTCATCATTGTATTTTAATGTGAATCATCAGAAACATAAATGAAAGTATCTCAGACTGAAGCTCCTAAACTAGTCAGATTAAGGCCCACACATATTTTGTTAAGGCTCAGATTTTTAAAAACCTAGAAATAAACTTGTGCCTAGAAATTAAAAATAATTGCGCTCCATCTCAACAAAATCCAGGAACGTCTCAGTAAATTTTCTTCAGGTGTTCTAATAAAGACAAATCTCATCAAGACATTCCTAAACCCTTTGGTAGAGTAGCTGTTACATAATAACTTCAATACCTGCACATGATGTAGAAGTTTGTTTATGGAAAATTCTGACTCTTCTTCCAAAGGCAGGACTCTTTGCAAGCCAATCAAGGTCCACAACAAACTAACTTAGCTATGGCTTTACTGAAATACCCAGGGTGCAATTTACCCTCCCCATGTTTTTGATATCCCCCTCTGGTCATTCATTTTTTATCTCTAGGGGGATTAGTGTCCTCTCCCAGTGGCGGTTCTAGAAAAAAAATTTGAGGGGGGCCATGCTGGGGCCAGCTGCTTTTTTAAAGGGGTGCATTCTAAAACACTAAGCACTTAACATAGGACCACATGGGGGCCAAGCTTGTTGTCAGGGGGGCACTGGCCCCCCCTCTAGATCTGCCCCTGTCCTCTCCGCCCCCATCCTGACCCCTTCAGAGTCCTGTGTGAGTTCTCCAGCCCAGAGTGAGGGGTGGTGTCCGGGGTGTCCCTGTGTGGAGCCAGCACTGGATCCTGGATATCATGCTGCACCCCCAGAGACCTTGTGCTGCACCCTGGAGACCTCTTGCTGAACCCCAGAGACCTCGCACTGCACCATGGATACACACCCTCCTCCTGGACCAGAGACCTCTGATTCTTCTTCTTTTTTTTTTTTTTTTTACAAATCACACACTGGGAGCACCTGAATGCATTTAATTCATATGGGGGTGGGGGGGGGGGGGGGGGGGGGATTAAAGGAAAAATATGGGTAGTGGTTAAAGACTACACATGAATTCAACCAGCAGCAGCATTTTTGGAAGACGGAGACTTGTTTGTCTCCATATGATCGGGATTTAGTCACAACTGGAAAAGAGGAGGGAGGAAGGTCAGCATAGATAGTAGTGGTTGGAGCAAATTTCTACGTCAGGAAAAGATCAGAAACAAACATCTGCTACCTTTCTTTCCCCCTGACATTCCAAAGCACATGATCTCAATGCACTGGTTTCCCTGCAGGTCGAACTGAGAAAAAGACAGACGTGCAGGAGGAGGAAGAAAAAAAGCAATAAAAGACCCTGATGAATGAGCTCAAGGAACAGCATGATAAATGGCTGCAATGAAATCCGAACTGGTTTTAATGGCAGCATAATGAGGACGGTTGAAATTGAGAGTCTGAGCAAAAGGGAGTTTGAGAACATGAAAGTCAAAGCAGAAAAGAAAAGCAGCAAATGTAATGAAAGCAGTGGTAGGGAAAATCTATACAAGACAGAGCTGGGGAGAGATGGAATGTTAGTCCTCTCTTCTGCAATAAGCCTCCAGCAGCGAGGGTAAGAGGCAGAGAGGCCAGTATTCCTGACAGAGCCTTATCTCATCTTCAGCCTGGAATAAAACCCATTTTCCAGCCTCAAGACAATAAAGCACAAGGTTACCAAACCTCACACCCGTGACACCCCTATTTAGAAAGAGGCCTCGCCCCGACATAAAAATGCATAACACCATCATTGCACTAGAGGATGACACTGGGTTTTAGCTTTCTGTGTCTGAGAATTTTGTGTTCTTTATGATAATGTGAGAGAAGTGAGGTAAACTTGGACATGGCGCTAATTTAATTAAGGAATAAAGAGCAGGAGAAAAGGACTTTACGCGTGTGCATAGGCCTTCAAACTGAATGCACACGCGTGCCCCACAGCGTGCATGTTTGACTGCCTCCTCTGGGATTTCTCTCTTCGCACGTTGAAAGCGAATGTGACATGTGGTCTCTCATCACCACTAAGTGGATTGAGCATTGTGATGGGGAAAATCAGGCACCCTCAGGAAAAAAAAATGCCACACGCATCATACGGTAATGGGATTCACCTCTGTCATAATGGCTGACAAGTGTTTTCCATCCACCATCTCTTCATCCTTTCGTACTTGAGTGCTGCCTGTCTAAACTTTGCCCGGGGTGACACGGGAACAGAAATGATACGTAGGATGAGGAGATCAACATGGAAGAGAAAAGCGGAGAAAAAAGAGATGAATTGGAAGAAAAAAAGACAAGATGCCGTCGTAGATTGCTTGGAGTCAGCATATGCCCACAAGTCTTTAAGCTTCTTGTCTCATTGTCTAACAAAAATCAGGCAGAAAAGTGGAATGTCCGGTGTGACAGAGAAATCCACTCTGGCAAGGGAAGATGCAAACACAGGCTGGCTTAGGCTAACATTTGCCCAGAGCTAATGCTTGCCTGCTTTAATTATTTGTAAATCTCATCTTTCTGACTGTTTGCACACACATGCACGCGCACACACACACATAGAATATACATGAAAATTACCTAAAATAGACATAAATAAGAAGCAACGTGCCACCATAGCTCTGATTTGTCATTTCAGTGCCAATTAGACTAATTAATCCAAAGCATGTTTGGCATCATTTGTGTTGTTCACATTGCGTTTAACACCAGTGTCATGGTAATTGCATGTGTGTAGCAAATTTATTCTCGCACACCACCAGACAATCGACGCCGCAGGGCCGACGCCTTCATGGCCGACGCCTTCATGGCCGACGCCTTCATGGCCGACGCCTTCATGGCCGTACATTGTTCATCAGAGTGAGATGTGCCAAAGTGGCACAGGACCAGGCAGCGCCCATCAGAGGGAACGGCTTCGCTGGCACGCTCGACTAAATGACACAGAGTTAGTGAGCCATGCTTTGGCATTCACCAACTTTTTAATTGGCGCAAATATTCTAAAACGATAGGAGGGGGAGTTATTTGTCTGGAAGAAACACTTATCTAATCTTTCTTGAACTATTTTGTTTGGAGATACAGCTCTGGGAAAGTCAAGAAAATTAACACCTTTCAGGACATGTTTGGATAAATCTTGGTCAAATTTCAAAAAGCAGTGGAGGAGGAGGAGACCATTGGATGAACCTGATTTGGAACTTTCTGCTGCTGTTAAATAAAAAAACACACGTCTGACTCCTCCATGTTTTGGGAACTGAGTATTTCAATTAATGGTGTGAAATTGTGGAACAACTTAAAAATGGAAATGAAGGAATCAAAGTCACTTTATGTATTTAAAGGATGCTTTAAGTCAAATATTTTGAGGAATTATGAAATTGTTAATTAAGTTAGTGTCTGATTTTTTTCAGTAAATTTAAACAGTGTAATTATAATTTATCTGTTTAGAAGTTGAATGATTTAATTAAAAAAATTTATTTGTAAAAAGGGGCAGATTATATAAGATATATTCTTCCTTCTGTCCCTTTTCATTCACATGTGTAGTGTAAATGTTTATGTATATAATTTTGTTTGTTTTGTGTTCTCCTTTTGAATGAAATAAATTTAATTAAATAAATAAATAAATAAATGTTTTTATTAATTAAACTAAAACAAAGCCAACAGTCTCTAGTGACATTTTGATGTCAGCTGACTCCGGAGCATCCACTGTCATGGTTCTACTGGATCTTTCCTCAGCATCTGACACCGTAGACCACAGTATTCTAATTAACAGGCTTCATGATACTGTTGGTGTTTCTGGTGTAGCCCTAGAGTGGTTCAAGTCCTACCTTTCAGGTAGAACTTTTAGTGTCTTTGCGAACCAGATCATGTCTGACTCCCAGAACCTGACCTGTGGGGTACCACAGGGCTCAGTGCTGGGCCCTATCCTGTTCATTTTGTATATTTTCCCTCTAGGCCAAATGATCAGACAGTTTGCTGATGTGTCTTATAATTTTTATGCTGATGATATTCAGCTGTACTGCTCATTTAAACCTTCTGAATAATTTAGGTTGTCCTCACTGTTAAAATGTTTTAACGACGTCAAACAGTGGCTCGGTGACAACTATTTGCAGTTGAACTCTGATAAAGCTGGGTTCACACTGTGCGACTTTCGGCTACTGTAAAAGACTCATACCTGTCACACTGTGCGACTATGCTTACCCTGCCACACTGTACGAAGGAAGATTGATTACATGCCACACTGTGCGACTTCTTGCCTTGTTATTGTAAACGTACTGAATGCAATAAAGTTCGTTCAAACACGGGCGGGTGCGTCCAAGCGCCGCAGATCTGCGTCACCAATATGCAACAATAACACAACAACAATGGACGTACAACAAGAACTCGCTGTCGCAGTAGTCTTGTTGGATTCTGACTCTTAAAAGAGGAAAAGAAGAGTCGAGCGAAGAAAACGTCTGTGGATGCGCTCATGGGTGGAAAAACGTGGAACATATGGGATGCCTGTTCTTCAAAGAGAGCTCGAGGTTAGCTTTTCGCTGTTATCAGCTAAACAATTAATGTGTTTCAGTACTTTGAGTCCAAGGAAGAAACAAATAACATTGTTTTCATAGACTGATGATCCAAGCCAGTGATGAGCCCGGCGCGCCTGTGCTCATCACTTTTGCGTCACTCTCTGGGTGATCTCCTATTGGTTAATTGCAAATCCAAGTCGTAGAATATCTAGCAGTGTTTGATATCAGTTGCGGCTTGTCTTTGGCCGTGACACTGCAAGATCATTGCCCGGCGATTTAAGCCCATGACAAGAGAATTTACTGACGAATGTTTTCACGACAAACGATATTTGCAGGACGCCTGAAAGTCGCACAGTGTGAACCCGGCTTAAGACTCAATCACTAATTTTTGCTCCAGAGAACCAAATGAGTGATATTAGGCAGCACCTTGGTTTTTTGGCTGCTTCTGTTAAACCAAACGTCAGAAACCTTGGTATCATTCTAGATTCTGCCATGTCATTAGAGGACCATTCACAAACATTACTCCATAACTGCTTTTTTCAATTGAGAAATATCTCTAAGATCAGAACTCTAGTGTCAAAAGCAGAACTAGAGATGATTATTCATGCTTTTATTTCATCTCGCCTTGATTACGGTAACAGCCTTTTTACATGTCTGAATAAGAAAGATCTGTCTCGCCTCCAGTCAGTTCAGAATGCTGCTGCAAGGCTTTTAACCAACACACAAAAGAGTCAGCACATTACTCCAGTTTTAAGATCCCTGCACTGGTTACCAGTGCATTTTAGAATTCATTTTAAACTTTTAGTTTTTACTTTTAAAGCCATGCGTGGTCAGGTCCCTGTTTATATCTCAGACCTTTTAAAACCCTACAGTCCTCCTCGTAGTTTGAGGTCTGCTAGTCAGAGGCTGTTGGAGGTTCCTAGATCACATTTTAAGTCCAGGGGAGATAAATCTTTTAAAGTAGTGGCTCCAAGATTATGGAACGCTTTACCTCCTCCTTTGCGTAGCCTGGATTCTGTTGACTATTTTAGGAAACAGTTGAAAACTCATTTATTCAGGCCCACTTTTAACTGATTTTAGGTTGCATGATGTTTTTGTTTTATCATGTTTTTATTTTGCGTTTTATCAGCTTCTTATCAAGTTTTATCCTTTTGTGTTTTTATAATTGTTTTTATTTTAAAGCACTTTGTGGCCATTGGCCTGAGAAAGGTGCTATATACATAAAGTTATTATTATTATTATTATTATTATTATTATTATTAAAAGTTTTTGCTGCCAAAGCAGGTTCTACAACCTGTTGGGTCATAGGGTTGACCTAATGTTTCACAGACAGCATTTTTTTATTTTGGCATGATTTTTGTTGCATAAATAATAAAATGGTGGTGGTGGGGAATTTGGGGTTTAGTATCTTGCTCAGGGACACTCCGACACATGGACTCTGTCGGGGATTGAACCCCAGTAGCTGCTCTGCCCTGAACCACAGTCTCCCCAATTTCACCATAAAGCCAGATTACTGCAAGTATGTCACTTATCAAATACAATCTAAAATCCTTTATTAGGGAAATTAGATGTTAACGTAATTTATTTCAAGGCTGGCTCTGGGCAGGAAGGATCTTCTGTAGCAGTCTCTGTTGTAGCGGATCTGAAGATGCTTTTCAAGTTGATTGATGACAAGGAGTAAAAGGGAGATTTGGAAAAATGCAGTTCTCCTCTGAAACACCAAAATGCATCTGCTCACCTGGATTCTGTGACCTTTGAGAATTGTGCAATGGGGAAAAGTGTTAGATTTGCACGTTCAATCAACACTTACCTGAACCAAGTTGTTAAAGAAACACACCGAACGGAGCTGATAAAAACAGATGAACAGCTGAAGGAACTGTCTCCAGTGTAAGAAAGATTATACTGACTGTGAAGTGACACCTGTCAGTACCAAACCTCTATGAATTTCTATATTTGCCTGTTTGACCCTAATGCAGACTAAGCACAAACAGCAGATATCTAAACGTATTTAATAAAACATTCACAGTAACTATGAGTTACATGGTGAATATAAATGCTTCTCATGAATTTGAAATGTCCAAATGAAGATACTAAGTGTCTGTCAATACTGATTGTCAATCTAATATTTAAGCAATTTAACTTTTTCCTTTTTTTGTCTTATACAGCACAGATTTGCAAACTAAGTTCTTAAAATCAGTGCATGTGACTTTCTGGAGAGGATCACAGTGCAGGGAGACAGTGATAGTTGGTCAGCAACATGAAAAATGACTTGATCAGGAACTTTGTTCAACACTTTAGTTTGAATCAGGACATTCATCTCAAAAATACACAAGTAACATCATGGGTGATCGCTAAACCTAAAAAAGGGTACGATTTTCACAGATGAATCATCTCTAAGTAGTCAGGTATCGTTGTCATAGAACCTCAGTTTGGTTTAAATTTGTAGAACCAAATTTTACAAAACTACCTTTTACATCTTCACATGTCATTGAAAAAAATTAGTCTATGACCTCTTTTTTAATCTACAAGACTGGAAATATAAAATAGTATAAAAGCCAGAGAAAGTATCTACTATAATTGCAGAGCTCCCTCATTTGTCATTGCCTAAAAAAGCACCTCTTGAATGCAAGGTATTCTGTTCTCATCTGCTGTTATTCTGAAAAGGGAGGGGGGTAAGGAGTACTTGAAGGCAACACCACCACAAGGCAATCTGCAGTGAGAAAAATAGCCATCGTTAGCTGGCATTATTTGACAATGATGAAATGTGAGCTGAACATTTTCCTTGAGGTGCTCCAGACAGTGCAGTAAACTGTGCAAAAGGTGATGGAGGGTGAACGCCTTCCACAG
Source organism: Callopanchax toddi (assembly GCA_006937965.1). Taxonomy (NCBI): domain Eukaryota; kingdom Metazoa; phylum Chordata; class Actinopteri; order Cyprinodontiformes; family Nothobranchiidae; genus Callopanchax; species Callopanchax toddi. The sequence continues at coordinate 217,483 of SSNR01000290.1, forward strand.
AGTTAGGGTGCGAGTCCAGCAACCACGGTGTTTTGATTTGGGTGTGCGTGTGAGTATGTCTTTGTGCAAAGGTGTGTGTGCGCAGAATCCCTTTATCAGATGTTGGTGGAGTGGAGAACAGCCAGATCGATAGAGCTCTGGCCTGAAACAGGGAGACAGTACCTAGATCTCAGCCAGCCTCCACCTTTCCTCTCATTGATCTTCATTACATTAACAGACTGGAGAGAACCTGAAGGAGGTGGTCACAGTCTCCAGTACACCCATAAGGATTGGTCCACACATTTAGTCTTTAAGACTTTACTCCTGCAAACAGTCCTCTGTGATAAAGGACTGAAGTACTCTAAGGTAAATCATAGTTTAACGCTGAAGAGCCCAAATGTATGAGAGAGAAAGGTGTTATTTCAAGCTTGATGTAAACTTTAAGGACATTAAAACAGTGTTTGACACTAAACATGGTTTTCATAGAAGTGTGAGGCACTTGAAGAGAGTTAATAGCACAAGGGGACTCGTCATAAAGCTGAATTTAAGTTTTTCTTTTATTTCATCTTGCTAGCTGCATCTAAACGACCAAAGCTAAATAAACAGAATAAATGTACTCAGTATTTTTGCAGGGATTCTAACATAAGTTGTTATGAACTCATTTAATTTGTGGCCCTGAGCCTTTGCCAAATGTTAGAATAAAGACATGGTGTTTTTACTAAAACCCCTCTAAAACGGTGGCTCATTTTGGTCTGGATCTACTCCACATAATGAGTCCTCAATTGAACTTTTTTAAAATTTTGAAACAAAAACAATTAAAAATTGGAAAACAGCAGGATATCGCAAATCAAACTCAGGATCTCGCAAAAAAAAACAAAAAAAACAACAACTCCCTTGTCCCCAGAGGGGCTCATAGTCAGACCTGTGGCCTGTGTGTATTTTCTGTACTAAGTGAAGCTGCTAAAGTGTTAAAAAGTTATGTCCAAACTTTTTGCCACACAGACCAAAATTGATTGACTAGTTAAAGTTAAATGTCCTCATGGGTTTTGAATTTTAAAAATACAAAACAGTTTTATTGTGATTTTGCTGGAACATATCTTTGAGGGAACTGATTTCATCCCATTTAACAGAATAGTCTCACAATATGGGGTTGACAGGAATAGATTTTTAGAATATCAGCAAATTAAATCTATAATAAAACATAAATTTAAGTTTAATAGAAATGAGCTACAAACACCATCAAGGGTATTAGATTTCCTTAATCTCAAATCTCCGAAGTTACTATCTAAAATATATAGGTTACTGTCTAAAGCAGATGATTCGCAGACCTGTCAGTCAGTTATGACCAAAACTTCTGGTCTCAGACATGTTTAAAATCTTTTAGAATGACTAGAAACCCCAGTTTACAATTAATCCAATATAAAATCCTACATAGAGTTCACTATACAGGTCAATGGATGTTCAGGATGGGTTATGCACCATCTGAAATTTGCACAAGCTGCACAGACAACACCCCTGACACCTACATTCATGCACTTTGGTTTTGTCCACCTGTGCAGAGATTTTGGTCCTGGATATGTGAAGATCTGTCAAAGTGTCTGAAATGTAATATTCCAGCTTCCCCTCCAGTTTGCTTACTGGGAGATTTAGATGATGTCATCACAGAGATTAATTCAGCTCACATGGTTCTAACTGCCCTATGCATCGCTAAGAAAATGATCCTCATATACTGGAAAAACAAAAATAATCTTAGTTTGAACCAGTATAGGAATCTGTTGTTGGACTATGTTAACCTTGAGATGACCTCTGCCTCCGCTCCAAAAAAATCTCTCTGGGCAACTTTGATCAGTTCCATCACATAGTAAGGATGGGGGGGTTCTGGGCTTTGTCCACCGGGGCGGTGTGGTGGGTGTGGGGGGGTGTCTGGGTTTTGGGCATCTGGGGGTTGCCTGGGGATGGGCTCGATGGGGGGTCTGACGTAGGGCTGCGTCTCCTGCTGGGGTGGCAGTTTGGCTGCCTCAGGGTGTCCCTCTGGCGGCCTTGTCTGGGGTCTGGGGTGGTCTGCGGCAGAGGCTGCAGGTAGCTGCTGGGTGGCTGTGTCATTCCGGGGGGGTCTGGAGGCTTGGGTTCTGGGGCGGGCCGTCTGTGGCTGGGGCCTGGGGTGGTCCTGGGGGCTCGGGTTCTGCTTGGCGTGTTGCTGGCGGGGGGGCTGGTGTCTGTCCCAGTGCCTGGCTCTGGGGCCTTTAGTTTGCTGGTGGGCCTTGGTACCACCTAGCCATGTGGGGCTGGTTCCATCTGCACTGGGGGGAGGAGTCTTGGGGGGGGGGGCTTTGCCTGGGTGTCTATGTCCTATGTAAGTTTGTAGTTACTATGTGCGTGATTGAGGGAGGTATAGTTACCCTGCTGGAGTGTGGAACTCCGTGGGCTCCGTGGCGCTGTGTGGGGCTCCTGCCGTGGACCTGGATGGGTGGGCTGGCGATCTCCCTGCCCTGGGTGGTTTTGGGGAACGGGGGTGCTTACTGGGGCCAGCGGGGGAGCTGGCTCCCTGGGAGGGCTTGTCCCCCCAGTCTTGCCTCCCCATCCCCAGATTTTTCCCTCCCTCTGCTCTGTCACGTCACCACACACACAGGGCTTTGGGTCACGGGTAGGTCACGGGTGTGGAACAGCATCTCTGCATTCCTGTGGCAGCCTGTGGCCCAATTTTATTGCACAATTTAAACACTTCCACCACAGACATTCTTGCATTATTCATCTAGGGTCTTTGGAGAAATTACACCCAGTAATACCCGGGCGGGAGGGAGGTCTAGCTGGCTAACCTCTCCTCCAGTGTCATTACCCACCTCCACGCATTTAGACACTTAGGATCCAGGGCGGGGGATGGCGGGCCGCCCCCCACTCTTTTTAAAAGCATCTTACTACAACAACGCATCAACACCACATTGGAGCAGGCGGGGGGAGACTTGGGGTCTTCACACACCCCTGTTCTCTGCTCGCTGCCTGGGGCCTGGAGTGGAGCGGGCCGTCTGGTCGGGGTCTGCGGTGGGGGGCTGCTCGGCTGCGGCGGGGTGCGCGGTGGTCTGCTTATCCCCACTTCAGTAAGGGAGGGACCATCTTCAGGATCTCAGAGCCGGCTTCACCCCTAGGGCGCTGGTCCCTGGTCCTGGAACATAGAGAGTGCATGGGGAGCGAGAGTGGGTGTATAGCGTCTATTGTGTGTCTTGGTATGTTTGCAGGAATGTGTGTGTGTACGCATGAGGGAGGGAGTGTGATTGTGTCTGTGTGACTGTTTTTCTGTCAGGTTTCGTCCCCCCCTCTTTCTGTGACATGCTAGGCCCTCCTCGGCAGAGACTATCCTCCCTGGCTGCGCCTCGGCATTGGTGGTGCCTTTCTCCGCTGGTGTATTGGGGTGTCTTGGGGTCTGGGGCTGGGTGCTGGGAGCGTCTGCCTGCTCTTCTTCCTGTGGCTGCCTGGTGGGATCTGGGCCCCCGGGGGTGGTCGGGCCTCTGCTGGGGCCGGTTCGCTCCTGGATCTCGGGTCTGTGGTTCCAGCTAGATCTACCCTGGATGGCCGGCTGCAGGCGGTGCCTGTGAGCTCCTAGCCGCGACCCCCCAGGGGCTCTAGCGCGCCGACTGCCGGGGGGCCCACGTGGGGTGAGCCTCTGCGCCCTCTGGGGGAGAGTTTAGCGACTGCCCTGACGGCGATCTCCCTGGGGTGTCCGTGCCCTGGGTGGCCTCCGGACGTCTGGGGCCTGGACCTCCTCTGCGTCCTCCGTGGGCCTTGGGGACGGGTCTGTGGCTCCTCAAACTTATTATTGAATGTTTTAATAGAGAAACCTTACATAAACAAGCGCGCATATATACACACAGGTGATCACAAGGTGTTCACATAAAAATGGACTCAGGTGTTTTCAGACACATTGACTGGGGCTGTGGTTGACACTGAACTCTCTTGAACTGGTGTATACGTATACATTTGAAGAATATCACAACTGTTGTATATTCATATGCTGTTTGTTGCTGTTGTATCTTTTCTCCCTGTTTTGTTTGCTTGTTTGTGCTTTATTTACAGGTCTAGAAGTGGATTCTTCACGTCTCTTGTTCTTTTCTTTTTCTGTTTACTTTCTCCCCCATCCCTCTTTCTGTACCCTTCCCTTCACTTTCAGGCTCCGTGTCCAATCAACCATAAAAACATTCTAATAAAGATTTTGGGGGTTATATTTAAACAAAAATCAGGAGGAGTTTTATAGCAGTGGCTGTAACCTCTCACCTGAAACAGCAACACTGTTGGGCTTGTTTTTGGCACTCAGACATTATTCTGTTTGCTCCACAGCCGGACAGAACACGGGGTTAAAAAAAAAAAAAAAAGATTTTGCTTTATTTATCTTTACATGCTAAACAATAAACAATTATTTAACAATTTTTATTGTTATTCCAGACATGTGTTATATATCGAAGAATGAAATAAGGTTCTGAGGTTCTGATAAACATCCAAAATTAAAAACAGAACCATAGAAGTTACAAACTAGAAACAGAACAGGATAGAAATATATAAGATATATTACCGGTAATTAGATAACAATGTGGTTATACATTACACAGCAATAATATGATAAACAAGGCGGTAGTAAACAACTCTTTAACCTTCTCACCCTCACAATAGCATAAGTCTTAGCAGTTTGCAAATGTACTCTATCTCAAGTGCAGATATTACATGACATACTGAACTGCTGTAGAATTGTGGATATGCACTGAAATTGAAAATTAACACGTGTTCATTTTTTGCATGTAATTATTTGACTGTTACTGGAAGCTTGATTATTTTTGCAGTCTGTATGTTTTGGAAGAATCTATTAACTGTGGTGAAGAAACTGACTGTGCACCTGGTTGTCTTAGATCTGATGCTGCACAGCCCTCTACCTGAGGGAAGAGGGTCAAACAGTCCATGGGCTGGGTGGGGGGAGTTTTTCATAATGCTGGCAGCTCTGATCCTGCATCAGGAGGTGTAGATAGATGTTATGATGACTGCTAGGAGACTGCATCTGGTGATCTTCCTTGACCACACGATGCAGAGCTTCCCTGCAGATTTCATACAACAAGAACAAAGTATCATGATAGAAAAATTACTTTAAAGTCTCTATTGATCTGAAACATTACATCTTGCAAATTTGCATGAACCCACTTTTGGCATTATAGAATAGAATAGAAACCTTTCTTGCCATTCAGTTTGGGAAGCTCAGCAGCAAAGTGACAGGCGATTTGAAGCATGCAGACTCACACAAGGTAAAAAAAATAGATTCAGATTCAAAGAAACGTGAAACTGAACCGGATTAAGTTCATATTATCAAACAGTGTAGGATGAATTTACCACATGTGCAAGTATATTTGTGCATAAAAGAAACTGTGCATATAACAGCAATGATGCAAACACTTAGTGAGTTTGTTGGGAGCAGTGATGGTATCTTAAAGCAATGAAGAGGAGTATGAAGATTAGAACTTTCCTCCAAAACTTGCCATTTCCAGTCCCATACACTGGTGGATCTACAGGTAGAAAGTGCCAATTTGATTTCTTTATTAGAGTTATTGTTATACAGTTACATAATAAAATTTGTTATATTAGCATTAGCCCAAAAAATTGTTAAATTTTTAGAACTAGATATTTGAATTGTTTTGGGGGTTTTTTGCCTTTAAAGCAGTGGCCCCCTACAGTCCTTGCACCATGAACCAGCTTTGTGCTGAGCAATACACCTATGGACCGGTCAGCGATTGGCCCAGGGGAAGGGGGCATGTACCAGGGTGCAGCTCGGTCCAGATCTTTCAGGCGATATCAATTAATTTTTTAAAATTCCAATGGCCCATGAACTGGTATCTAGCTGGGGATCAGTGGTTGGGGAACACTGCTTTATAGGGCTCAAAGGGTCTCATAGATTTGCCATCTTAAAAGAAAAGAATGAAATTGGTGGTTATATGCGCTAATTGTTTTCAGTTTTCTTGCTCCTTAAAATTTATTTTATTCTCAGCAACAAGAAGGGGATATGTGTCACTCTTTCTTTAAAAATGCTTGTTGTTTTTAGTTGCAGTCTGCACAAGATCACTTTAGAGCTACAAATGGCACACGGGACACATTTTGAACACTCCTGCTCTAAAACATTTATCTGCACATTTCTTATAATTTCCTCTGTAATTTTTCATCTGAATAAAAATATCTAAAAGTCTGAAGTCTCAGGATCTGTCCATGAGCAGCTCACCCAGAAAGGAGGGTTTTTATAAGACAAGGAATAATTATTATTAGATGTTAAAAGCAGATGGTACAGTGATGTGATGGTTAATACTTAAAGTAAATGCAGGCGGTAGAGACTTATCATGTTCTCCTTGTGCCTGTGTGAGTTCTCCAAAAGTTCAAACATCCATGTTAGGTTAACTGGTGACACTGACTGTCAGAATCACTCTGTGTGTGTGTGTGTGTGTGTGTGTGTGTGTGTGTGTGTGTGTGTGTGTGTGTGTGTGTGTGTGTTAGGCCAGTGATGAACTACAGTGTAACCTGTGGACTGGGTTTTCTCATTTGTTTCACCAAATTCCTATTTTTTTCAGTTCATTCATTAATTCTACTCAGTGAGATGTAGTATGACCAAAACTCATAGCTCACTTTTCCAGTTAAAGGTAGTTTATATATTCGTTTTTCCTAATCTGCAGGATAAAAGCCAAAACTCATGACAGAAATAAATGATTAATGGGCAAATTTCTTATGCACTGACACCCTTAACTAGAGAAAATTGTTTCAAATGCCATTTGATCCTTATAAACCTTATAATATGCATATTCAGGCAATTAAAATTCAACAAAAACAATTAAAGGAAAGCAATTTGTGATGGCAGGAATGCCACATTGTTTTAATTTATGTCCATGATGGAGGAGACAACTCTTCACCATGGTCTCCAAGTAGCTTATTGGTGTTTAATATTGGTCAAGGAGAGTGGGTTAATACCATTATGAGGAAAAGGTAGGGAGCAAGAGGATGAACAGGTTTATTGAATGACTGAGGCTGTCGGGTTACATTCTCTCCTTGTGACTTAAAGATCATTTAATTCTCCCCCATGTCCCATTAAGCCTCATCTAGAGCTGGACAGCATCAAAGTCGAGACAGAAAGCACTAAATAATTGTAACTCGATTGTCGCTGGGCCATCATTGATTGTTTGCACAGAAAGAAGTTGAAAGAGAGACGAGACACTTATTTTGTTCACCTCTCCAACCCCAGTAATCATTTCAGGATAGAGGCAGGTGTACATTAGTTTGCTTTCTTCTCAACAAAAAGCACTAATGACACAAAAAGCAAATTATATATAAGAAGGTAAAATGACATAATGAACTCTGTGGTGGCACACAGAAACATGGCTATTTGACGAACGCCCTAAAACAGGTCTGTCTTCAAAGCAGCGAGGCAGGAGAAGGATGTTATCATGCATAAGGGTTCGGCTTTTCTAACCAAAATACCAACTTGTATGATTTTCCTCAAAAACACTTAGCAAATGAAGTCTACTAGAAATGTATTATGTGAACAAGCACTACAGAGAAGAGGTTCGATAATAGAGGTGTTCCACTGATTTTACAATTACAGGGTGTGGAATTTGGACAGTGAAAATGATGGAATATATTCCTCTGGACAAGAGGCATTCAGATGAAAATGGAAAGTATAAATTATTCAGAATGATGGAGGCAAAAGCTCTTTATTACATACTTTGAGTGGCAAACTGGGTTTTAAAAAAAAGCTTTATACATGTATTAGTTGTAAAGAATCAAACAAAGGAGGGGAATTTTTACACATCCTTGTTAAGCTGGCATTCTTAAGGTTTTTAAACATGGTCCTTTACTTTTCAGTCTCGTTTTGGAGACTAGAATCAGAATCTCAGAGACCTGCAGGGGCTGTGATGATGCAAAAGTCCACAAACCCTAACCCTAGCCCATGCAGTGCTCTCTGAATCAAAACCAGGATTTTGAAATGCATTCAAAAATACACCAAGAGCCAAAGTAGCTGCATTAGCTAGGAGTCATGAGAGAGTTTGGAGGATTTATTCAGAATCCTGGAAGTTTTTGGCAGATGTGTGTTAAGTGTATTACAAAAATTAAAGCAAGATGAAATGAAAGCATGAATAAAAACTTTCATTTCAGGATGAGAGGCAATTTTTCTGAAGTGATAAAAATGGGATCAAACCAGAGATTTGACATTATCACCATTAAAACCTGAGTCAAAGGTTATTCTAAGGTTTCTAACAGTAGATTTTGCCTTATTATTCAGCTTAAATTAGAAAAAGGCAATGGAACAGTGAAATGGTTGAAAATGTGGCAGCAGGGCAAAATACAGACCCCATCTTGCTACCAACCTGAACACTATAATTTGTATATTATGGGTGGCAACAATAGTGAAATGATATTTTTTGCTAAAAACATCAGACATAGATATTTGAAATAACATCTCTATTTCAGATTTCCAAAATGTTCATGAAAAGAATGTCCTTTTGAATATTTAGACCTGAAAGCCCAAATACAGATGAATGGAAATAGTGATAATGATAATGACGTGTGATCGGGAAAGAATGACAGGTGAGAGATCTGAAATGTGTGTGTTACCGTCTGTAGCTGCAAAACTCACATGTAGCGATGAACAACAGTAAGCCACAAGCAGATTTGTAACAAATATTGATTGAAAAACTTGTAAAAGGTAGAGATTTGAACTCGACCACACCTGTGTTTCACTTTGGGTCACAAAATGAGCAAATCCACCTCTGGGTGTTACTAGAAATTAGTTCCGTTTTAGAAAAACTAAATAAATAAGATAGATTTCACAGATATTCTGGGTTTTGCTGAAGGCCAGCTGAAGTAAATTGTTTCATCACTGAAGTATATCTCAGAAATGGGCCAGTATAGCAGCAGCAGAAAAGGTACGAAACCACTTGATAAAAAAACACAATAGAATACAAAAACCACAGGAGGTGCACAAAGTCCCACTTCAGTGTTATTTTATACAATAAAATGAAGATAATTTTGCATGATTCGTCTTTCATCTTAAATGCACATTGTCTGATAATCTCAGAGAGGACGCAATTACGCTCTTTGAAGAATATGTTCAGCTCAATGAAATCCAGTTTGACAGAGCTTTGACCCCCTTTCAGTATAATGAAAGTCCCATAGCAATAACTTTCTCGGACGGAAGTGAACAGGCTTATGGAGCTGTTTTATACCTACGCTGGGAGTCAAACCAAAGCCCAGTTATAAGGCTAGTGGAATCAAAAGCCAAACTGACCCTCTTAGACCAGAAGGGTGATGCTATCAAAGCAGAAGTATGTGGTGCTGTTCTCGCATCCCGTCTCAAAAGGTACTTTGAACTGCACAGCCAGATTAAGGTCAAGCAATGGCATCATCTGATTGACAGCCAGACAGTCCTTGGAGCAATCCAGCGAGAGAGTTATGGATTCCAAACATTTTTTGTAAATAGAATTGGAGAGATCCAAACTTGCTCAAGCATTCAAGATTGGCAGTGGATCCCAGGTCACCTTAACATTGCTGATGTGATCACTAGGGGAACAAACCCTCAACATCTTGACAGGGATTCCACATGGCAACAAGGTCCAGCATTCTTAAGAGAACCTGTGGAGGAATGGCCAACCAAATCTGCAAGAGAGCTAGGAAATAACGCTAGAGAGAACATTTGTAAGCTTCAGAAAAAAGCATTTGTCGCCATGACAACAAGAGCAAAAGCCAAAGAGCTCAAGCTGAAACAGCAGGAACAATCAAAGAGCCAAACCACTTCAGAGCAGCACAAACCAATTTCCTTGCAGGGTCTGGTGGATTTCAGCCGGTTCAGTTCATTGAGTAAACTAATCAAGACCATTGCATGGATATGGAGAGCTGCCAAAAAGTTCCTCAGAAAGACACAAGCTGTAAAGAATCCAAAGTGGGAGGAAATCTGCCCGACAGGAATTATTTCTGTGAAGGAGGGAGAGAATGCGCTAAAAGACATATTTTTTACTGTTCAAGAACGTGTTGTTTTCCCAAGCACAACGTTAGACCGATTGGTCGCTTACCAAGACGAGGGGTCTGGACTGTTTCTTTGTGGAGGCAGAGTGCAGGTCTTCACAGAAGACGAGGTCGCAGTTCCACTCATTCCCCTTAAAGCCTGGGTATCGACCCTCTTAGCTCGAGAAGCCCATGCAAAAGCTCATGATGGCATTGCTGGAACCCTGCTGAGGATGAGGCAAATAGCCTGCGTCATAAAAGGAAGAAGAGTGGCTCAAAAAGCCGTTGAAAACTGCATAGTCTGTAAAAAGGCAAGAGCTCGTAAGTGCCAACAAATAATGGGGGACTTACCTTTAGAGAGGACAAGGCCTGCTGCTCCATTCGAGTACACCTCAGTTGACCTCTTTGGACCTTTATCATGTCAGAGATGAAGTTAAAAAGAGAGTGACTCTTAAGGCTAGAATACACTGGACACGTCGGCGACACGCCACGTCGTGGCTGCGGCGTTATTTTGATTTAAAACCATTCTAGTCCATCAGATCACTCACACAGAGCTCGACACAACATGTCCCAGACACGCGAGACGCCGCCAGCCCGCTAAAGATTCGCACCAGTTTAAAAGGGAGCGCCAGTCGCAGCTGTGCGCGTGTGTCACGACATGTTGAGTACTTTCTGACACCGGCATTACTATGACACCGACGTTACGATGCAGAACGGCTCCTATTACGGCACACAGAAATAAACCTCCACAAACATTACGGTACACATAAACAACAGCTCCATTAAATAGCTTACTTACCCATTTTGAAAGAATTAGAATTAGGTTCCCACAACACACGACAGCAGCTCTGATCACATATAAACAAATAATTCACTTCCCGCTTCCAGTTTTCAATTCCCGCGTGATGTTGTGACTATCGCGCGATTATTTTAAGCAGCATCCTACGGCGCGCTGTGTCAGGAGCGCGTCTTGTGTGAGTACAACACACCAACACCGCAGCCAAGAGGTGGCGCATCGCTGAGGTATCCGGTGTATTCCAGCCTTTAAGGTCTGGGGAGTTGTGTTTTGCTGCATGGCAAGCAGAGCCGTCCATATTGAGATGGCTAGCTCTTTATCAACCAAGAGCTTTTTGATGGCCTATTTAAGGTTCACAGCAATTCGGGGCCACCCAAAGAAAGTCTGGTCAGACCCAGGTTCAAATTTTGTTGGGGCCAAACCAGTTCTGAAGGAGCTCTACAAATACCTTGATGACCAAGACAAGGCAGATCTGGAGGAAGCTGCAGCAAAAAATGGAACAGACTGGACGTGGACTATTTTTCCAGCCGACTCGCCACATAGAAATGGAGCTGCTGGAGCCGCTGTCGGCATTATGAAAAGAGCTCTTAAAAGCCTTGGACAAGGATCCATGCTCACTTATAGTGAATTTCATACCACCCTTTGCATGGCAGCCAACCTTGCAAATGAAAGACCTATAGATGCAAGAGAGCAAAGCAGAGAAGATTGCATCCAGTACATTACTCCCAACAGTCTTTTGCTCGGTCGCACATCCCAAAGAGGGAATGTAAGCAGCTTTGATTTCTCCAGTTACTCTTATAAACGACTGCGAGAAATGGAGGCAGAAGTAACAAGGTTCTGGAGAAGCTGGAGACAACTTGCTGGACCACATCTCTTTGTGAGAGAGAAGTGGCACACAAAGCAAAGGAATGTTGCTGTTGGCGATATTGTCTGGGTGTGTGACCAAAACGCCCTACGAGGTCAATTCATGTTAGGAAGAGTTGTGACTACCAACCCCGACAGCAAAGGCATCGTAAGGGATGTGGAAATCCACTCGCAAGTTGCTGCGTTGCCATGACAAAGGGATTGAAACAAAGTTCGGCCCGTCCAGGGAAGGATGAGACACCAAAAGTCACTATTGTCCACAGAGACGTCAGAAGGCTTGTTGTCTTACTGCCCAAAGAAGAAACTTCCAGCCCAGAGGAAAATAAATCTGAAAGAGCACCTGACTAGAAAACGGCGATCTTCCATGTGCTTCCCAAGGAGACAGGAAGATCGAGTGGGAGGTGTCAAGTGTTGTGAAAGAAAAAAAGAAACGGGACCGGAACTCAAGTTGCAGGTGCAACACGGACCATAAAAAGAGCGACACTCGCCGGCGGTGAGTGTGACCTGTTCGTGCGATGTGCAGCACTGAGTGATTTTCTGTGGCCCTCAACTGCATTTCCAAAATGGTAGAATTTAGTCCTTTTTTTAAAAATGTTGTCTTTTTAAACGTAAATGTTTCAGTTCAATCTGAAGTATTAGTTTTTCATTACCCAGGTTTATTCTTTTAATTACATTTCCTGGTAAAAAAGAACCACAAACACTCTTACTAAACAGCAGACGTGAACTCCTTTCATAAAATCTGGCTAAATCAAGCTGCTTTACTGAAGAAAGAGGGACCCGGATCCCATTCTTGTTGCTGATAGCATACTAGAATTTATTTTCAAGAAACTATAAAACAATTAACCAATCAAATCCGGGGAATTTGATGCTTTTCTTTTACTGAAGCAAACATATGAGACCCTTTTATGTCTATTTTTGAGCAGTACAAAACCAGAAAATCCCTCTAAAACCATTTTTGCATTTTTAAAATAAAAAAATGAAATTTATTTGGCCCCCGAAGACTTTTAACTTGGAGATTTCGGCCCCTAAAAGTTGAAAAGTTTGGACACCCCTTATCTAGATGCAACTCAGTCGTAGAGAAAAATTGTCGACAACCTCACACAGCGTATTTAAGTTTGCTGTGTCATAGTAGTGGAGAAAACTAAACAGACGTGAGAGGAAACCATCAAGACAGCAGCTGAATGTAACTGTCAGAATCACTGGTGTGTTTATGGATCAAGAAGAAAGCCTGAAGCTGTTTTCTGAACAGCTTTTCGCGTTTTATCATTTAAGGCAAAATCCATCCATCTATCTATTTTCTTCTGCCAATAGATGTAACAGATGTAAAGCCCGTTTACCTCAGATTTGGAGTAACTGACTTAATTCTGACTAAATCAATACTCAGGTCTTCTATCATTTATAAATTTAACAGAGGCAGCATCATGTGATCACTTAAGGAAATGTGTGAGTCTCTTTGTTTAAGTGACTAACTGGTTGAAATCCTGGCTAACAGCTCTTCTGAACACCCCACAGATTTTCTTAATTTGTATTTTTCTGTCATAGTTTACAGCCGTTTTATAAATGATATACATTTGTAACCTTCTAATAAAAACAACATCTCTCAAAATGTCATGTTAATTTAGCATAGGATATTTATATATGGAAATTAATTATATTACAATTGGATAAAAGGGCATCAACAATATATTAATGTGTAGATGAACGGTGGAAGAGCAGAAAGACAGCTTGGAAAATGGAACTTAATGTGCATTTAGTTCTTAATGAGCTTTATATTTCAGTCTGGTAATTTCTAATAAAAAATTTAGAGAGGTCTGCTAAAAGATATTATATTTATAGACAATAACAAAAGTTCCTCCGGCACTGAGTGACATGTTGTCAGCATTTAAACATATGGGGCTCCTAAATTGCTACAACAGCCAATACATAAATTAAAAGGGAAGAGATGCAGTGACAGAAGTGAAGCCTGCAGCATTTGAATGGAGGAATGTACAACCATTCCAGTATTGTCCTGTTGAATCTCTAATGATCAAACTTTTTCTGGAGCTTCCTCTTGTTCTCGCCTCTTGTTTATACTGATGTGGTTGCGCCTCTGTGTCAGCAGCAGCTGCGTTCTGTTCGGAAGACCCTCTGTCTCCCGGGTTTTATGCTAAGCAGTTGCCAAAGTTGGGTGAAGCGAGGAGGCTGTTTCTTTCTGTCTCTGGTGAAGTGCTGTACGTCCCTGACAAGATGCTGGAAGAAGTTCAGCAACAGTTGAGGAAAGTAAGAGAGAAGCTAAAAACTGATGATAAAAGCTTGTGAGATATTGCATTCATTTACTGTTTCACTTCCAACTACACACTTACAGTTTTTAAAAGGAGAAAATTCATCAATCAGTATTACTGACATGTTAGATTACCGATCATTACGCGGTCAGATGTTTGCTGTGATTGAACAGTTTTTTTGTTTACCTCCCACAATGCATCATGTCATCATGTCATTCATTCAACAATGTGCTGCATGAATCTGGTCCATGTTGACATGACAGCATCACAGCTACTGCAGATTTGTCAGCTGTTTCATGACCTTCACAGACCCACATTGCAGACAAAACAAAGACACAGATGGCGATATGAAATAATAAATTTGTATTTACAAATAGGTCCGGGGTGTCAGATAAGGGGGAAGAAAACAGGTAAACCTGAAATGCAATACTGAGAGGGGCGATACTGTCACAACCATGATTGTTCAATTAAATCTCCCACTTGTTAATCTCTGACTCACTATTTAGTTGTGAATAAACACAGTACAATATGGTTGAGTCAGCCAGGAGTTGCTTCACTAACATTATGTCCAAATATGGAGACTTCCAGTGCCCAAAATAAACCATGATGGCAAAGGGGGAACACGAATCTTTAAGCTCTATAGTCAGGGGTGCACATAACTGGTGTGCCAGTGTGCATGCACACCAGATACCAAGCATATTGGATTTTTTTGCCCACATGCGTCTTTGCAGACTGGTGCTTTTGCAGTCCCGATCAAGCATCCAGACACTGACGAACTTCACATCCTGTTGTGGTGCAGCGGTCAAATGGCTGCAGAAGCTTGTTGACACATGCATGCTGCACCCCCTTCACACAAACCTGATACGAACTCACGAAGAGGTGGTGTGCACCAGACATAAGCGCCAGGATCTCCCTTGAGTATGTCAAAGAAAAATTAAGTGCACCCTTGTCTATAGTGAGAGTTTAGGTTTTTTGAAGTGGGGATCTGTTATGAAAAATGAATACCTTACTTGTTGTAGCTAGCTTTTTGAACACCTTGATGACTAGTCACAACAGGAACATCTTTGCAAACAATTACACTGCTGTAAATGTGGAATGTTTTACATAGAATTCTAGGTTTATTCAGCTTTATTTTAGTCAGAACTAGCTAAGTTTAGCACTTCCAGCTAGTATTTTTGCTGAAATGATGATGGTTTCTTAATGCTTATGGTTCTTAACCTGTACTTTCTGCCGTATCCAAAGAATTTCCCACGTGGGACTAATAAAGGTCTATCTTATCTTATCATATTACATAAATGATTCTGTGCAAAAGTAAAACATTATCATGTTCATCAATGCTATGAAATATTTGCTTTAAGTTGGTGGGAAACCAATTTGTAGTTGTGTTTTTATTATACGTGTTTCACGCTGTGAGCCCAGGTTGCAGCTTAAACCAGATTACATTAGAAATCGAATTTAATCATTCTAAGGGTCAAGTCAGCTAATAAACCAGTACTTGCAGAAAGAAGAGAAGGAATGACAAACAAAAACAATGGTTTCTCATCAGTTTTGACAGGTGTCTTGTTTATTGGAAATAAATATCTAGTAGAGTTTTGTCTATGATTAAATTCCGGGGCTCAGTTTCAAGCTGTGATAAAAGCTCCAGCCCTGCTTTATTTGTTCTGTGAGCTGCTGTATGTTTGTTTCAGAGGCAAAAGAAATCACAACTGAAAACTCAGGACAAATAAAAGAGGAAAAACAAGATAAGCTGACAAAAGTTTTAAAGAAGTGTCTATGTTTATTATCAGCAACATTGTAAAAGTCATTACAAAGTTTGTGTGGAAAAATAGAAAATATCTTCCTACCCAAGTTTAATCCAACACCAACAAACTCATTTTCTTAGGTGTTATATGTCATTTTGTATCTGCAGCAACAGGATCTGTGAATAAAGCTAATAAGAGGGTGTCCTTGTTCTTGTTGCCCACAAGAAACCCACGTCTGTCTGAGTATCAGAGTTTAGGTTCCAACACCGGATTAATGGATTTTCAAACTCGTCTCTTTTTGGTTCCATTCCCATCATTACACACAGTGAAAAGGTCAGTGTCATGACTCAAACCGCCGCCACGTTTAATAGTCCTCTGAATATGCTGCTGTGAGTCATGTTCAGATCTCTGAAACTCACCGTGAATGTGGATCACAGACGTGTTTCAACATCACATCCACCTCCAGAGCCTGAGAGCGGTTCGGCTTCACCCTTACCGTTCTGTTTAATCTTCACACCTCGAGCAGGTAGAAGGCATAATCACCGAACTCCACCGAGCATGTCATTCCAATTGTCGTGGTAGTTAGTGAGGCCTTGCTCCAGCTGTCAAAAGTAGTGTGCAGACAAACGGACATCTGTGTGTTTTGTCTTTGCAGTTTTGAGCTTAAATTCACAGAAAAAGAGAAATAAGTGTTTCCATTCTGCATGGTTGTAAAAAACTCACTTATGACCACATCTGTAGCTTTTTTTTTTTTTTTGAGTCAGAACAATGTGAGCTAAATCATTTAGAATCTTACCCATTTTTTTGTTTTTTCAGAAACAAAACAGTTTGTTCGCTGCTGTGTTCATTATTTTGTTTTGAGACTTTCGCCAAGCCTCAGTAAAATCCACAAGCTGTCCTTAGTGTGACTGATGAAAAATAGTTTGGGATATTTTAGAAGCTGAAAAGTCTGCTGAGAAAGAGACTTGGCTTTGGGCTCATGTTGCTTTCCGAAAGCAAAAAGATGAACAGATAAAGCTATCCTTTCAGGCTGTAGCCACAAAAAATGTGTTTAATTCTACACAAAAAAAAATCTTTATTAAAATTCACTTTAGATCTATAAACAAAATCATTTACACGTAGCTGCATGTAGCATTCGGTTGTCATAGGAAAGTTCAAAAGAATATTTTGAAGTTGAGCTCTATGGAAAGGTGGTGAGCAATTAATATCCTGTTGTAGACAGCTCTATGAACATGGACGTGATTTTGGGGGGGCACAGGGGGGACCAGTCCCCCCCACTGATTTAAAAGGCAGTTTTGACCCCTGCAGTTCTTACTATCTAAAACAATGTTACGCTATAATAAATAGTCACTGGATGTTGTCTGTACAGTAGATATCATAGCACTATTTAAGCAATTCAATCACTCTTCCTCCACCCCACTATATCCAAGCTAGTTGTGCCCTTACACACACACACACACACACACACACACACACACATACACACACACACACACACACACACACACATTTTTGAAGTCAAACTGTCATCTTGTCTGGGAATGACCTAAGTTTGAGTTCTGACTGGACAGCTGAGCTAACAGCTGATTCAAGTGTGGCCAGGACTTTTACTCTATTATGTAACACTAGCCTGGGAAGCCAGGGTATATATGTGGATATAGAGTCTGTCCACGATCCGTTTAACGACTCATTCATAGGCCGGGATCAACGGTTGTCAATCAAACTGTCTTCACATGCTATTGGATAGGACTTGGACCAATCAGAGCTGTTTAGCAACAACCAGAGCCTCGCCTCGCCTTCTTCCGCTTATCCGGGTCCGGGTCGCGGGGGCAGCATTCCAAGTCGGGCAGCCCAGGCCTCCTTCTCCCTGGCCAAGTCCACCAGCTCCTCAGCTGGGACGCCCAGGCATTCCCAGGCCAAACTGAAGATGTATTTCCTCCAGCTTGTCCTGGGCCGACCTGGGGGCCTCCTGCCGGCAGTTCATGCCCAGAACACCTCCCGAGGGAGGCGTCCAGGAGGCATCCTTACCAGATTCCCGAACCACCTCAACTGGCTCCTTTCAATATGGAGGAGCAGCGACTCTACTCCGAGTCTCTCCCGGATGTCCGAGCTTCTTACCCTATCCCTAAGGCTGAGCCCGGCCACCCTGCGGAGAAAACTCATTTCAGCCGCTTGTATCCGCGATCTCGTTCTTTCGGTCACTACCCAAAGCTCATGACCATAGGTGAGGATTGGGACGTAGACCGACCGGTAAATCGAGAGCCTTGCTTTCTGGCTCAGCTCTCTCTTTACCACAACAGACCGGTTCAGCGTCCGCATCACTGCAGACGCTGCCCCAATCTGCCTGTCGATCTCCCGCTCCCTCCTTCCCTCACTCGTGAACAAGACCCCGAGATACTTGAACTCCTCCACTTGAGGCAGGACCTCTCTCCCGACCCGGAGTTGGCAATCCACCTTTTTCCGGTCGCCAACCAGAGCCAGCTGGTAAACCAGAGCCAACCAGAGCCAGCTGGTAAATTATACTTTTAACGTATCCCATTGGGAAAGCAGCCAATAAATCCTTATTCAAAATAAAAGACTTAAGTGCCTCTATCTGTTCGCGTTTTAAAGAAAAGCCCAAATCTAAATCGTCCAAAGTTGATGACAAAGCTGTTTCAAACGAACGCGGTTCCCGAGCTGCTGCCATGTTGTTTAATTTCTAAGTCAAAGCTCTGCCGTCAGCTAATTCCACCAGGGGAGCTGCCAGGGATTTTGGGCCCCATGAAAAAATATTAAATTGGCCCAGTGTAAGTAAGTAAAGTTGATTTTTAAAGCGCCTTTCACAGATATAACTCACAAAGCGACTCGTCTATAGGGATTAGAAACATTTTTGGGGCCCCTGACAGTCGTGGGCCCTTAAAATCATCCTAACCTTTCCCCCCTTTACAGCGCCCCTGAGTCCCGCCCACCAAACCGTCATTGTGATTGGCTCAGTACGAGACTGACCGGACCAATCAGTGGACTGCAGAGGTTCCAATGGAGCGTGGCTAGACCAGAGTCTGGAGAGCAGAACTGAGGTCTAGTTTACTAGGCCAATGCTTTCATTTTTGGGGAATGTTTATAATAATGAGTTGGTGGTGGTGGATTTTTGACTACTGTGTATTTATTTTTTTAAACCCCCAAATTCCTCCAACACACAGAATTTAGTAGATTCATGTTAATTTATGTTAATTGGTCATGAAGCTTAAGAACCAGGCTTCTGCTAACTAATATTCTCTAAATAAATACTCCTCTGCCCTACCTGGTGCTAAAAGAAATGATAAAAAATAACATTTAGTAGCACATCTTCACTAAATAAAACAGATTACATTCAATATTGTGCAAAAATTATAGGCAAGTGTGGAAAAAATGCTGTAAACAAAGAATGCTTTCAATAATGGAAGTGAATCATTTATTTTCATCAACTAACAACATATGAAAAAAAGAGAAATCCAAATCAATATTTGTTGTGACCTCCCTGATCTTACTGCGTGATGGAGAAGTATTTTCTCAGCATTGAGAACACCATTAATCCTGACCAAATCTCCAACTCCATTTGCAGAAATGCAGCCCCAAATGTTCAAGGAACCTCCACCATGCTTCACTGTTACCTGCAGACTCATTACTGTACCGCTCTCCAGGTCTTCGACCAACAAACTGCCTTCTGCTACAGCCAAATATTTCACATTTTGATTAATCAGTCCAGAGCACCTGCTGCCATTTTTCTGCACCCCAATTTGTTTTCATGCATACATGTCGGATGTTTGGCTGCAACTCTTCCATGAAGACTTCTGGCCAGACTTCAGTAGATGGGTCTTCCTGGGTCCCACTGGTTTCTGCCTGTTCTGAGCTGATGGCACTGCAGGACATCTTCCAAAGTACAAAGGGAAATAGGCTTTATGATCATTAGCATCTGTTTGGTACAACTGGTTGATCATACATCTGACTATAATTCTGCAAAATCCCCAACTTTGTGCAAGTGAACCTATAAGAAATTATACAGGTTTGAAGGCAAAAGGTAGTAACACCAAATATTGATTTGATTTAGATTTTTCTTTTGTTTGCCCACTTTGCATTTTGTAAATTGGTTTAAAAAAAATAAATAAAATAAATAATCATTAGTTATATTTCCAAAAGCATTCTTTGTTTACAGCATTATTTCACACTTACCTAATGATTTTGCAAAGTTCTGATTATATTCTGATTCCAGGTCAAAATCCTCTTTTCTCTGAAACAGAGTTCCTTTTCTGACAAGACTTCTTTTTGTTACAATAAGATCTGAGGAAGTACTTCCTGTCACTAAAGTCAGACACTTTTATTGCCGTCTGATTTCCTTGGAAAATGATCTACTTGACAACTGTCTTTAGATTAAAGTCTCTAAAAACCAAAACGCTGGATCTTCTATTCCTCCTACGTTTTATAAAAAAATCTGCACCCCTATTCAAAAAGCTGTCAGTAGCAATCAAGATATTAATTGTTCATAACCTCTTTTTACAGAAGCTTTTCACTTTTAAGAAGTTCAAAACTAAAAGGTTTTTCGAAACCTAAAAAGTCGTCTGTACATTCGTGATCACATCCACTTCTGCGAAGGAGGGCAGCACTTATCACGTAACGAGGTGTGTGATGAGATTAACTGGATGTTTGTGGAGCAGTAATGGATCCTGCCGTGAATTGCTCCATAGATTGAAAGACGGTCCCCGAGGATCTGCAACCAATCTGCAGAAAATCTACCCACAATACCACTTGTTGTGCAACGCGCACGAACATCACTTAGCATCACCCCACACTTCATTACCGCGCAGGAACAAACCGGAGGCTTCACTTTGACACCAGTATAATTAAAGATAATTTTCCAATAACATCCGGCATTATTTATAAAATGGCAGGTTATGTGATAATAGATGTGCAAATGGAAAGGTTAACCCAATTTTCATGAACACAAAATATAAATAATAAAAAAAGAGACTTCAACTTTTAGAAACGTGAATTTACATCCCTCAAAATAAACCTTTAGTTAATAACTTTCCAATTAGGAACATATTACACACATCGCTGTTCTTTGTGCAAAGACAAAGGCTAGTTTTGATGCTTTAGCAGACATACAAAAAAAGCAAAGTAGTGGAGTTTAACATTCAGCACATTGATTCCTCAAACAGCACAATCAAAGCCAGGCCCACATACAAAAAAAAAAAGAGAGCAGTTGTTCTCTTGAATAGCAATTCTTGACCTACTCAAAGTAGAAGAAAGAAGAAAATAAATGGCACCATGCACGGCAGAACTTGTCATCATTAATCATGTCTAACATTTATTTGTTTCTGCACCTTTAACTGAAAATGTTTCCTGTATTTGTGGTAGAATTCTACCTGCTATTTGCATTTTAAATAGAAATAGACAAAAATGAGCCATCAAATATGGGTTTTGTTGGCCTAAATAAACATTATTCTCAGCCAGTTAAATCACCTGTAGGTGGTTAGCATATTATGCCTTTATCTCAACTAAAAATGTATTTTAGCTCAAAGGTTTTGGCTGCATTTATTAATTTAAGTCAGTTATAAATGAGAAGTTTGTAAATGGTCTTTAATGTGCACTTAATGACTCCATACAGCTCAAAATGTCGTGCTTAAACACAGAGGCTGTTTGTTTGAGCGCTAATGGGATGAGCAGTAATTAGAAAACAAACCTTGAATAGGTGACAGGATGGTTAGATGTAGGTTTTTAAAGTGCAGTTTTTGTCATCCTCTTTCTCGAAAGAAAAAAAAACACCAGTGAAGGAGTCAAGAACACACTCTTTGAAGAAGTGTTAAGCTACAGAAGTTTGTTCTTCACATTCAAGTTTGAGAAAGCCAAGCAAATAGACCCTAAACATTAGTTTATAGAATTGGTATTGTTCCCTTAAAATATTTGGAGGATTTTGCTGAGTTTTCAGTGTTTTTGCACATTTTTCCAGAAGGGTATTTGAATGCTAATGTCCACAGTTCTCTTCCTGCTGAATCTCCAGGACGATTGCAGTGTGAGACTGTGTGAAAGGAGCAGGTAATCTTCCAGAGCGTTTACTGTGAACAAGTGATGCACAGCGCGCCTTTTGCATCACATATGCTGTCCAATTACACACCGCTCCCTCTGCACGATTCCCTCTATGTTCTGCTGTGAGGCTGTATTTAGAGGAATTTTTGCCAGAAAGTCCCTGGTGTTACTGTGTTACTGTCTTTTTTCCCCACTCAGCTATAGTATATTTACACAAAATCTGGGATGTGGTGTAAACGGAAAGTGAATTCAGCTAATACGATGCTTGTATTGAATTGAAAATAGACAACCTAGCAAACATTGATGCAGACTGAATCACACATTCATTTACTGATCTTGCAAAAACAAAAAAAGTTTGAACAAGAACAACAAAAAGTTTTGACAAACAAAAAAACATCATGTTGGGGTTCAAGATGAGGGGGTAGAGAAAACCAGAGAGGTTGGGTCTTTGTGAAATATAACAGTGTAGCGTAATATAACCTGATTTTATCGTTATAGTACGGACACACTTCTACAAGGTTATCAGCAAAGTTTTGTCGGTTTTATGCTAAGCACTGTTAGCTACCTTCACTCAACTGATGGTTATGCAGGCATCTAGATTCACTTTGATTCAAAGGGAGACCTACGCACGTATATTTGAAAGGTATAACCCAGAAGCTGACTTAGACTTCAGTTATTTTATTAAAGAAAACAGATTGAATAAACAGATAGATATGAGGTAGGTAGTTGCATCTTAAGAGATTCTTCTGATGTTATTAAGCTGAGAGTTAATGACGAGAGCCCGTGATATGTTATTATCTAGGGATCTCGGCTAGTGAGGAGGGGAGCTGAGCTAACTGGATCGAGTGTTATTTATCAATAGCCTCGGTTTTACCAGGTCGGGTTGGTACCTACTGAACCGCTCCAGATCGCCTCGGCGTGAAGGTGTAGGAGGTCCGTCGGGTGACGTTGGCGGACGAACCTCGGAGTTGTCCCCGGGACCGAAGGTCGGTCCGAGGCACGGAGGTGTCTGAGCGAGTCGGTGTCAGCGGCTCCATGATCGGCTGGTGCAGAGGCTAACCGGCTTTTCCATGGCAGGAGGAAAGAAGCAGACCGTGGTGTCTGGCTTCTCAGCCGGAGCAAATTGTCATCGACCGGTGAGGCTGGTTTTACTCACGAGCTCGGTCGGCATCAAGGCCTTCCGTGTAGCGGAGGAAAACGGAGGCCGTGTTCTCTCGTCGTGGGGTTGACGAGAACTCAGGAGACTCAGCTCTTCCAGGCAGGAAGTTGGGACGTGGCCCGGTTTGGACGCGTGGACCAATGGGAACGGAGTTACCAAGTCACGTGGTTCTCGTCATTAGAAACCCAGGAAGTTTAGCTGGATTATAAATATGTTTTAACCCTTTAGCAAAAGTAGAAACCATAAAATAATACTGATGCAACATCAACATTCATGAATACTGGAAGAAGATGAATTAATCATATTAAGACATTCTGGACAGTGGATTAAAAGGTAGTGTCTTTAGAATGAGACATCAAAGAGTTCTTAAGTTTAATTATTAATTAAAGGAAATCTCTTGAGTCTTCCGACACGACCGGTCCTGGAAGGAATGTTGATTCAGGTTACAACATAATAAAAGAGTCATTTTAATCCAAGTTATTAGGAAAAAGATGAGTTATTGTTGTGATGAACCAAGGGGTCAGAAATCAGAGATAGTAACGCTTTGCCAGCGCTACATATCCCCCCTTATTTCAAGGTGAGGACTCCTAGCAGAAGGTCGTTGCCTTGAAATACCAATCCGATGATGGAGGACACCGTGGGTCATCATGAACCAAAGGGAAGAAAGGTTTGTGGTACCTTTCCACCAGACAGAGTCAATCAAAAATGAATCAGAGCTTGAGTTTAGAGATTACCAGACACAGGGGCACCTGTGTCATTGACCTTCAGGAATTTGGAAGCATCCCACACCGGAAACAGAATCAGGAGGAAGGCACCTATCCAAACGATGCCAGGAGACTGAGGAGTGGGGCAGTCCGTGAAGGGGGTCGGCAGCAGCGGGGCGTCGTTGATGAAGAATTCCAACCCAGAGCAGCGTCGGCAGATGAGTCGCAGACGAGACCAGTTGGGACCTTGGACGTCCGGCGGCTGGACAGTAGAGCAGAAGAAAAGCACAGCACAGCAAAACAACCACAATCTGGTAAAGGGGCATTCAAAATGTGTGAATGTAGGCAGATTTGGTCAGAATAACTAGAAAAATTAAATAAATCTAATTTAAAAATAAGGCTATGTGTCATGCCATTACATTTAATTAAGGATTTAACCTATTTAAATGATTTAAGAGCTCTATTTTGTATAAAACTCTGAAGAGATTGACTTCACTCCCATGAGGTTACTCTAGGAGTGACACTTTTAAAGTGAATTTGGAAAGACATTACGTCGTATTTTAACCTAAGTTTAACTATTTAAAGTTTTGGAAATAACTTAGTAAACTAAGGATTGAGTTTTTGAGAACCAAAAATTGAGTTTTGGAAATAGTGAAATCAGTCATATTAGATCTGAAATCTAAAGTTTTAGAGGACATTTT
>SSNR01000290.1:243748-304466 GCA_006937965.1 Callopanchax toddi
GGGTTTGAGCGGGAGTCGTCGTTTGCGGGAAGCTCCGCATCAGACCCCTGTGGGTTAAGGTTGTCGAGGGAATTATTTCTGAAAATATTCCCCGCGCGCTCTCTGTATTCCTTCACGGTCGTCTTATTGAAACGATACTCGCTCAGAATACCTTTGTAGGATGGATGTAGGTTCCCAAGGAAAAGATGTTTAAAGTCCTCACATTCTTCCATTCCCTGTTCATTTGTTTTTCCGAAGAAAGCACGATGAAGCCGGGAGTAGAAGTGTTGTGGGTCTTCAGATGGGTCATGTTTTACTGATAAAGCATGTGTATAGCCGTCTTTGAATGAGTTACCTGAGAATTCCTCCTCTAAAGCTTTGGTGAGCTGAGAGAAGTCATTCCTGATTTCAGGTAATTGACGGTCAATGAAACCACACACTTCCTCAGAAGAAGTGATTTGGATGAGAAATATTTTATCAGAAACAGTGGCATCAGGAACCCTTGTCAAATGACGGTTGATTTGTTTTAGATAAGACACAAGCTTTAAGTCATCACTATAAGAAGGCTCAAATTTAGTGATAAATTCAGCCATTTTGTACAGGTCTGCTGTAGTGAGTGATGGAGCTGGTGCTCGTTGCATGGAGGTTTGCTCAAGAGCTTGTAACCTCCCACCTAATTCCCTTACAGATTTTCCAACCACTGAAAGTGCCTTCCATAAGTCGACATTGAGTTCAAACAATGTACTGTCTTGGATTCCAGCCATTTCAGGAGGAAAAGGTTCCATAGTTTGTCTTTAAACTAGTAAAGATGAGGAAATTATGGTGAAAAAGATTTAAAACTTCTCTAAAGAACAGAATTCCTGCTCCGTTTATACCAAGTTGCGCCAGAGGGGGCGCTCCAGGGCAAACGGACCACAGGAGGGTTCAGGACCAGAGGAAGAAATGACGTTACGTCCGCTTGTCTTCTAGCTGCAGCCGTCTTTGTTAACGCGCAGATCTAGGCAAAGCGTTTCCCTCTACGGTCAAATTAGAGATGTTTTTGGCAAACGCGCTTCTTAGAGCCGTTTTTAAAAGCCCTTCGCAGTCTAACGACGCGGAATTTGAACAGAAAAAGTGTCCGGTCGAGTCGTGTCGACCCGGAGTTTTGGCTGTTCGGCGGTGGCTAACTCCGTTTGTGAACGGAGAAAATCCGACCTATTTACCCGTTTATTTATATTAACAGGCAGGCGGAGGAAATCTCGAGGACCTCTCGATGACCGTCTCTACACCTTATTTGCACGGTTTCCGACCGTGACTTATTTTTCTTCCGTGAAAGCTGTTCGCTTCTAAGGTTAAAAACCACTCACGGAAGCTAGCGTGTTTCCTGCAGTGAAATCGACGCTAATTAGCGGATATAATCTCGCTTTTCAGACGTTGTTAAAGCGTCTGTATTTAACCATAAAGGTTACCGAACGGACAAAAGACAAAACGCACCGAAGTGATCAATTTCGGCGGACGAAAGCGTTCTTTTAACTAGACAGCGAGGCGTCCCAAGCTACCGTTAAACGAACGGAACATGTAAACACAATCACAAAGTGACATAAAAAGTGCTTAAAACACAGAAGAAGTACAAGAAGAACCCCATGAAACATACAGTACACCCATCATAATCAGTTACAAAGTTTTAGACTTTGGTTGATAGCTGACGTGGCACTGTAGTGCTTTTATCTTAGCTGTTGTTATCTGTTAGCTTAGTTAGCATTAGCTTATAGCTTGCTAAGGCCTAACAAATATTAATACGTAGATTTATGAATGAAAACCTGGCTAACCTGCCATTTATGTTTTAAAGCCTGGCCTGGCTCGCCATTTATGTAGCGTAATATAACCTGATTTTATCGTTATAGTACGGACACACTTCTACAAGGTTATCAGCAAAGTTTTGTCGGTTTTATGCTAAGCACTGTTAGCTACCTTCACTCAACTGATGGTTATGCAGGCCTCTAGATTCACTTTGATTCAAAGGGAGACCTACGCACGTATATTTGAAAGGTATAACCCAGAAGCTGACTTAGACTTCAGTTATTTTATTAAAGAAAACAGATTGAATAAACAGATAGATATGAGGTAGGTAGTTGCATCTTAAGAGATTCTTCTGATGTTATTAAGCTGAGAGTTAATGACGAGAGCCCGTGATATGTTATTATCTAGGGATCTCGGCTAGTGAGGAGGGGAGCTGAGCTAACTGGATCGAGTGTTATTTATCAATAGCCTCGGTTTTACCAGGTCGGGTTGGTACCTACTGAACCGCTCCAGATCGCCTCGGCGTGGAGGTGTAGGAGGTTCGTCGAGTGCCGTTGTCGGACGAACCTCGGAGTTGTCCCCGAGACCGAAGGTCGGTCCGAGGCACGGAGGTGTCTGAGCGAGTCGGTGTCAGCGGCTCCATGATCGGCTGGTGCAGATGCTAACCGGCTTTTCCATGGCAGGAGGGAAGAAGCAGACCGTGGTGTCTGGCTTCTCAGCCGGAGCAAATTGTCATCGACCGGTGAGGCTGGGTTTTACTCACGAGCTCGGTCGGCACAGAGGCCTTCCGTGTAGCGGAGGAAACCGGAGGCCGTGTTCTCTCGTCGTGGGGTTGACGAGAACTCGACTGACTCTCGGTAGCTTCCAGGCAGGAAGCTGGGACGTGGCCCGCTTTGGACGCGTGGACCAATGGGAACGGAGTTACCAAGTCACGTGGTTCTCGTCATTAGAAACCCAGGAAGTTTAGCTGGATTATAAATATGTTTTAACCCTTTAGCAAAAGTAGAAACCATAAAATAATACTGATGCAACATCAACATTCATGAATACTGGAAGAAGATGAATTAATCATATTAAGACATTCTGGACAGTGGATTAAAAGGTAGTGTCTTTAGAATGAGACATCAAAGAGTTCTTAAGTTTAATTATTAATTAAAGGAAATCTCTTGAGTCTTCCGACACGACCGGTCCTGGAAGGAATGTTGATTCAGGTTACAACATAATAAAAGAGTCATTTTAATCCAAGTTATTAGGAAAAAGATGAGTTATTGTTGTGATGAACCAAGGGGTCAGAAATCAGAGATAGTAACGCTTTGCCAGCGCTACAACAGAGACGTGTTGACTACTTTGTATAAATGTAAGACCTGATTCATTAAGGATGGCAAGACTTTTTCACAAACCAAATGGGAGAAAACCAGGGATTACCTCGCTCTTTGAAAAGGGTAAATTGCACCTTCTAACTTTGCATCTCTTTGCATTGATGCAGTTTCACCTCATTTAATTGAGGTTTTTGCATACATCAATCAGCTCATATATATATATATATATATATATATATATATATATATATATATATATATATATATATATATATATATATACACACACACTTCTGTGCCTTAAAACACTCAATTATCGGCTTCTATTAATCAAGTTAATGTAAAATATTATTAATTCCTGCAGAGTAATTACAACCCAAGGGAAGAACAATAGAAAGAAGAGCAACCTGCTGCACAGCTGCTTTTATAATCACAAACATGCATGTCTTAGAAGTTATAAGTCAGTATTTTCTGAAACAGTTTTAAATTATCACTGTAAGTTTTAAAATAATTGTCCAAAAATCATTAATGCCAGACTTGTAAATAACTTCAATTAAATCTATCTGACAACACGAAGAATGCTAAAAGATCTCAAAAAGCAACATATCATGCCCTGTCCAAGATCAAAACATCTGCTGATCAAAAAAAAAAACCAACTCATCCCACATTTACTAAAAATATGTGGATGATGATCAAGACTTCCAGGAAAACATTTTGTGAACTGAACAGGTTCCATCTGGAGTAAAATAAAAACCCACTGTATTTCAGAAAAAAAAAATATATTAACAGTAGAGTGAAGGCCTGGAGGATGCTAATGAGTGCTGTTGTTGTTATCAGGAGTGTTACAACCAGTTACTTTTTCTCATAAGGTAAGTGTGGTTTTGAAAGCTTTTCCCCTTAATGAATGAAATCCAAACATAGTAAATCTGTAAGGTGTTAAATAAATACCAGCATGCATTCAAATAGCAGCCCAACTCAAGCTCACCAAAAAGTAGGGAATGTGTCTGTTTTTTAGAATATCCTTTACGTTGCCTGTCACCTTCACTAATGTTTCTTCACTCTGTTCTCAGTCTAACGGACAGAGAAAGGAAGAGAAGGAATATGTTGACCTCCCTCAGGGGGCGTCCTGACATCATCCACAGTGACGTTGGACATACGGTGCTGGTACAACACACAGCAAAGGGACAGGGCGCCGTTTAGTGTCATCGGATCTGACACTCCAGGGAGTGACCCGAGCTGGAGCAGTGACTGTGACAGTAATGGGACAGGTCTCTGGGAGGAGGGTCGAAAGGGGTGACAGGAGAAAATCAGGAGAACTAGCAGGGGAGCATCGCGGGAGACAGGTCAGTTGATCGAGGAGATGAGTGTTCGTATAGACACGAAGGATAAAACACTGTTTGGGGAAATTTAAATTCAGACGTGACAGATCAAATCTAAAGTGTTGTTTTTGGATTCTGATCACTGAGTTTTTCATTGATTAGTATCAGGTTGATATGGTGACATTCAGCTCTTGATCTTGATGTTTGTCTTTGGTTTCACATCAACCAATCATCCAGCACCAACTCATTTCTGAACAGGAAAACATTTAAATCAGGAGCTTTAGGTGACTCAAGGAGACCAACAACAACCAATGTTTAAAACCTCAAAGTTCTTCAATTAATTCAAGATAAAATACTCTGCTTGACTGTGAATAAGTAGGGAGATTAGTAATAAAACGCTTTACAGCAACACGTTACAGTAACTACATTATTACTGAAATCTGTATCAGAAGGGAAAAAAGTCTGATCGAGGTTTTTCTTAAAAGAACTGTGTTTGAATATAAACGCTCTCCATGTTTGTTGTGAGAGACATTAGACGTCTGAAGGAGGGTCATTTTTCAAATGTTTCTCAGAGACAAAAACATTTCTATGCTCCATTTACTGAGTGCAGGATTACTAACTTCTTCTATTTAATTTCTCGCTTTTTAGGGACTCAGGACTTTACGATTCAATTAGCTTCCTCTGCATGAGAATATTATGCTTAGTTAGCCAGTTACTTTATTTGATCTTTTTAGTCCAAGACTCATGAATGAATCAGGCAGCCAGCAGCCAGCTCAGACTGCAGCAGTGTATTAAACCACCTTAAGATACACAAATAACCAGTGTGGACAAAGAGGTGTTGATGCTGTGATCGGCTCATTTGGCTCACTTCTCAGATTTCCACTGCTCAAGAGGAAACTTGGAGGAAGGGTTTTTTTAAACGCTTTTACCTAAATTGTGTTCTGCCGGGTTTCTAGGAAAAAAGAATCCAGAGATGTATTCTTCTTTCTCTCAGAAGTTTCATTTTCCAGCCTTTAAGAACACTGTGAAAGTACAGTTTTTTTTTTAAATCCTCTCTCCTAAATTGCTACTCCTAATACTCCTGCCCCGCTAATTCACAACAGGGAGCAGTATTGTACCTTTCAATATCACCTAGGTATGTTCTGATGAAAAAAGATATGAATCACATCCATTTCCAGCAAAAAACCTTCACTCCCACTCCAAACTTTTAGAACTCATTAATGAAACTGGCCTTTTGCATATAGTATACAGTATATGTTTGTTGAAGAACAAATAATAGCTTGTTTTTTTAAACTGCAACACGTTTTACAAAAGTGAAAATCTGGCTGCTTTTACGTTGCAGAGAGTTGATTTAGGTCAACCTTCCTGCACAATGCTGCTCCTGTCTCTCTTATACTTATATGGAATAATTTGACACATTTATGCAAGCGGCAACAACAGACATGACAAGCCTGGTGAGTTGGAGCTTAGCACAGCTCTCTGACTTTGCAGCGTGTCATCACATGCTATATGTCAGACACAAACCCTAACAGAGTGGCTTTAAATGTGTTTCTATATGTTGCCAGTCAATCTCTGGTTTTTACTTTAAAAACATGTCTGAGACAGACATTTTTTTAAAATTTTTGTATAGTTGGACTTGGTTTGTGGCAACGTTTCCTGGCAACCATTGTTAACACCTGCACTGAAATGATGAAAATGGGATCCAAGTGTCCTGTCTTTTGTAAAACACAGAGATAGAAAGTCAGTGATGCTGAAGGTCGTTGGAAGATGAACCGTTAAGAAGTTCAAAAGCTCAACCAAACAAACAATCCAGGTGTTAAAATGACCTCGGGAGGCTTTAGAGCTGCCGTAACTCTCTGTGAGTGAGCCTAAGGACAGATAAAACAGAGATGGCACTGACAGAGGCGGGTATGCCATGCACCCGCACTCGCCAGGACCACCACCAGTAGGCCAGGTGGAGGAGGTTTCTTGCCCAAGGACGCAACAACAAGGTAACACTGGATCAAACCAGTTTCCCTGCAGTTGCCAGACTGGCCACTCTAGACGACATGGTCCTAAACTTTTGATCAGCTGTAAAACAGCCTGTGTTGTTTTCAATAACTTGCTGCTTAAAAACAGTTTTGTCTCACTCTCATTTCTTCTTGTTGCACATTGAAGCTCAACTTGGAACCTTGTTAAGATCCAACCATGCAAAATAGGGGATTTTGCCACTTTTCCAGTAGTCTTAAGCTTTTGATCAGGACTGCACTTTAGACATTCAGTTGAAACAAACACCACAAATAAATTGAAAAGCAGGTCATTTAGTGGTATAATGCATCAGTATGATATTTTTGAGCATGAGTTTTTGTAAATACCCAAAATGATCTGTTAATTTGTTACCGCTCTGCAGCAGTGTCTCTCCTAATCTGACGACCGTGATTAGTTTTGCTCCAATCAGAGGACTACTTCCTGTTTCTAGAGACTCCAGTGTCATTTAGTGACATGGCTGCTAGAACACCACTTAGAAATGACCAAAATATCTGTTTAAAATACTTAAAAAATGTTAAATACACACAAAAGATACACAACTTAGTGCCAATTGCTCTTATGACAGCATAAGGTGAATAGGCTTCATATGATTGGCATCTATGCATACACTGAGCCTAAATTAATCCGTTTATTTTGCATGTTTTCAAAGTCATGTTTAGTCATAAAACTGTCTGTTTTTTGTAGTTATGTAACTAACGTCAACTAGTTCTGCAGCCTTTCTTTAGATGCCAGGCTGTCTTTAATAAACACACTGGAGCGTCTTAGTTTTAACAGGAGAGATGAGGTTTCATGTTCTCTGTCTACAAAAAAAAATCTTGCCTTTTTCTCCATTTGTCTTTCTGCTTTAGAAGAAAAAAGTCATAAAATGATGGAGCATCAGCATTCTCTAGAGGCCAATGGAGGGAATAACATATGCTTTGTTGAGAGGCATTCATCTCTGTCTGTGTCTGATCTTCCTGCCTGCGTCGGGCTCAGTGCGAGATAGCATCATATTTATTGCAGAATTCATCTCTCTGCAGACTGTTCTATTTCAAGCACGGTACAGTCTCCCATTTTTAAAAGAAACCGACTGGTTTAATGTGAAAACAGAAAGCAGACACAACCTGTCTTGGGGCTTATGAGGAAGTTACATGTAAGGCTGGCCAACATTACGGTGAGGCACTTGGTAAATACTTTCAGGTAATCCCTCCCCTTCATGTGTTTTTATGCTCACATTTGAACATTACTGGAATAAAACCCTGTTAGGTTTTTATAACCTTTCACTTAAAAAACGTTAAACTATTATGTATTCATTCAGTGTCATCTGCATGTTTTTTTAGCTCATGGGATTCAAGTGTATGTTGCATTCATTCAACCAAGCAAGTGGGTGTGTCGGCAAATCACTTGGAAACTGAAACAAAACACACCAACAATTCAAATGAAAAACCCTGAGCAGAGAGGAAGCGCTCCCTCCTGAGGGATGCGTTAGATTCTGGGCCGCAAAGATAATGTTTTTGTTTGTTTTGCAGAAATTAGCTGCAGTGCGACTTTTTATTTCCATTATTGTGCAGCTTGAGTAAAAGAAAATGTGATTCACTTTGTGGAATTTTAATATGATGCCATAAAGAAGTCTTCTTTTTGCCATGTTTGCATTGACGTCATTAGATCTATACGTTTCTCCTAATGCCCTCGTTCGTTGTGATTTCTCCCTCCAGGTTTTTCTTTTATTTCCCCCTCTGTCTCCATATTTATCAGACTTTCGTAATGAGAAGGCCACAGAGTCGCCTGCGGTGCTATTTTGTTTTCTTTTTCTTACGTGCATGTACAAACTCGACTCATAAGCAGGAAACTAAATGCAGGCAGATGAAGACAAAGTTGGATCAAAGTTTGTCAATGCAGCCTAATAACTTTACAGAATGGCTTTTGGGTGGGTGGGTGGGTGGGTGGGGGTGGGTATGTTTATCTTGATTCTTTAAAATGGGAACTAACAGAAAGTTTTCAATGATTTACTGTTAATGTTTTTGCTGACACAAGTGCAATAATCAGGGAAAGAAAACTAAAAGTTTTTAATGTAATTTAATGTGTAACCTTTTTCTGCTGTGCACTTCTACTTTTAAAAAAATAATTTGTCCATTCTGAAGTGTGTTTGGTGTAAAAATCATAAGAAATTTTTATCTCAGCAACCTTCTGAATAGCCTCTGTTTGGAGAAATAACTTTTACTTATGTAAACTGCTAATGCAGCTAACACCAAAATCAATGCTTTAAACAACTCCAATCTCCTAAATTTGACAGAATTTCATGCTGATATTCTTGTCGAACCCTTTACACTAACTTCAGTAATATTATAGCTATTTAAATTGAATTTTAGCTATATATACACCAGTGGCTGCATGGTGGCGCAGTTGGTTAGCACTGTTGCCTCGCAGCAAGGAGGTCGTGGGTTCGCGTCCCGGCTCTGCGGCCTCTCTGCGTGGAGTTTGCATGTTCTCCCCGTGCGTGCATGGGTTTCCTCCGGGTACTCCGGTTTCCTCCCACAGTCCAAAGACATGACTGTCAGGCTAATTGGGCTGGTAAATTGTCCTTAGGTGTGAGTGGGTGTGTGGTTGTTTGTCTCGTTCGTCTCTGTGTGGCCCTGCGATGGACTGGCGACCTGTCCAGGGTGTCCCCCGCCTCTCGCCCCTTGACCGCTGGAGATAGGCACCAGCTGCCCCGCGACCCTCTGTGGAGGATTAAGCGGTTACAGAAAATGGATGGATGGATGGAAAACTAAACGAAATTCAAAAATATAAAACGGAAAAAGACGATGACGAAGACTAAATCGGCGGACCTTTTCGTCAGGAACGAAAGACGAGACGAGAATTGACAGTGACGAAATCCAATCAGAAAATGGGAAGAATTTGACAAACATACCAAAGAACCAATCAGCAATCGGAGTAGGCGGGACTAGAGAAGGGAACCAATCAATAAACGTAACAGGCGGAAGTAGATTAGAAAGGAACCAATCAGAGTCCGCCTTGTCGGGACGCGCCGGAATTTGTAAACGGCAGAGCAGACTCCGACAGGAACAAACTTTATTAAAAGTGGGTCACATGAACAGAACGGAGGCAGAGTTACGACGCTAGTTTTAAGATAATAGTGATGAATGCAGCAGAGGCTTCAAACAGCTGTCAGGGAGACAGGAAATATGGAGTTATGGAGAGAAATGACCGAAGACGGAGCGTTGTGGCGATCACGTTCTGTGGGAGGAGACGGACCGCAGCGTGAGAACAGCTGATCAGACTCTGTGAGTTAAAGCCTGCAGACTTTTGATCTGACACGTCATGAGCAAAGTTCTGACAGTTTGCATTATTATGGTATTTATTTGCTCAGGACCACTAGTGTCTTTCCTGACAGAACTCAACAGAGAAGAATATGAATAGAATATGAATATGAATTACAGATCTTTGTGATTGAATTAATAAAAAAAATATTAAAGGTCTCTAAATAAGATAATATTTAAACTACTTAATCAAATTTTCAACAAAATAGTTTATTTTAAAAGTGAATTTAGTTTTTTTTCTGAAGATTAGTCTTGGAAAGGGCTGTGTCTTATAATTGGGGTCATTAACAATATTGGGAACGTTGATAAAGAGCCCATTTGTTTATATAATACTTAATAATGCACTAATCTTAATAAAAGTAAAGTGTTACCCCAATTCATTTAAAGAAATGTAAAATAAACGCACCAGAGGAAAATATATTAATATTAGTGAAATATGCCTATTTTATATTTAGTCGACTAAAATTAGACTAAAATTAAAACAAATTGGACGACTAAAACTAGACTAAAATGAAAAAGAATTTTAGTCAAAAGACTAAGACTAAAACTAAATTAAAATTTCATGCCAAAATTAACACTGATATACACAAATAAATATCAGCAGCAGCAGTGACATGTAGCACACTGGGGTCAACTCTAGAAATCTGTTCTGTATTTAATAATTAAATGGAAGTTACAGCACATCACATGATATGTTTCTTATTTTTAAAGTTCT
The DNA here is from genome assembly GCA_006937965.1 of Callopanchax toddi. Taxonomy (NCBI): domain Eukaryota; kingdom Metazoa; phylum Chordata; class Actinopteri; order Cyprinodontiformes; family Nothobranchiidae; genus Callopanchax; species Callopanchax toddi. Next base: position 254,187 of record SSNR01000290.1, read on the forward strand.
CTGGAAGCTCTAGTCATTTTTGTGTTGGTTAGTTGGGGTGGCCATCTTGAATTGAATTGACTCAAGGAGTTAATCAAATGTAGGTGTGATTATTTTCTGAAAGACTAATTAAAATGAGTCCAGGGGTTCATATGATAAATTTTCAAATGAACAAACAGGATTGAATCCAACAAGTAAAGTTTTGATCAAAGATTTACTGCATTGTGTGGTGCTCAGAGTACATGTTGAGGATGAACCTCAGCTACCAACACATCACGTTTTAGCTTGACGTCTGTCAAATTATGTCCAATGATCACTTTGTGGGAGTTTCATTTCAATCTCACCAATAGTTTGAGATATTTAGCTAACAAGTAGAGGCTAAAAACATTATAGCCTGTCCCAAAAGGCAATAATGAACATCAGGAAGTTTCATTTTAATTTCTTTGAATTATTATGATTATATTTTGCCCATTTCTTATCCTAATTACATTACCAACAACGCTTATTAACTGAGGCTATTTTTCAATAATCAAGCACAATAATTGTTTCATATTATATGTGCAACGTGTCTGTTTTTGATAAAATAATCATGTAACGTAAGACTAAATGTGCTAGAAAATGTTTTTTCAAAATGTTTGCATGAATTGCTGTGAAATTTAGAAGATTGGAGCTGTTTTATGACAGAAACACACTTTGGACTTGGCTGAGCTCAGATTAGCTGTTAGCTAACTAGTTAGCTTATAGATCCTAATAAACTTTTATTTCTTAGAAGGAATCATTCTGGAAGTGATCTGCAGTGGATTAGACAGTGATTGTTTGTAACTTTTACATGAAAACATACTTAATAAAGTAAGGATCTAAGCACATGTTGAGCATTCACACACTTCCTGATTTAAATACACACACACAGTCAAGTTATCCACCTACTTGTTTCATACTATTTAAGTATAATCTTTCTTTCAACTTTTGTCATTTCTCTGCCACACTTTTTCTCTGTTCCACCATCTCCCTCTAGCTTCTCTGACATGTTTTCACATGTCCAACCTCTACGTTGGAAATACCTGTGATCCGTTTGATGCTCCACCCAGCCTCCTGGTTCTTTATTCATGTCTACACTAGCATCAACGCAAAAGAAACTCAAAGACAACACTTCACAGTCAGGAATGTGTTTCTTTGTCGAGGGTAAGATGCTTTCATTTTGTCTTTCTGTCTCAAAAGAAAGTGTAATGTAGATTTCTGAATGCATTTTTGTTTAGTTCTAGTTGAAAACTCAACAAAAGTCAAACACAACAAGAAAATTGTTGATACAGTAAAAAAGCAGGAATTTATTTCCTTATTTAATTTTTTTCACTCATAAAATTAGCGAGGATCGTGTCAGAAGGTCAGCTCTGGCACAAAAGACTGAGATTTCAAGACAGATAACTTGTTTGCATGAAAAATACTGAAAAGCTGCAACAGCTTCTACCTGTATGGAATATGTTTGTGGGGGATTTGTAAGTATTAGCTACTAGCTCAACATGACAAGTCCCCGTCAGCCCAGTTCTGCATTAGATGAATGATAATGTGTTCAGGAGTATCTAACACCAAACTGTTTGTGCTTCACCTAAAGGAGGAGAATCAGACTAGTGGTTGATTTGTCCTCATGAAGCATTGAAGTTCTTGTGTCACAGGTTTATTTGTATCCAAATGCATCAGGCGATCTGAGAAAGAATGATATGCGTGCTCTGTCCCACCGTAGAGGAGGACAAACCCTTAGCAGATAGACAGACGAGGACAGCTGCTGTTGGCCTGGGAAGTAAAGTTGCAATTGAGAACAAATAGGAAAACAAATTGAGGTCCAGCTTCACCATCTCCCTCAGATAAGACTTTTTTTCTTTGCTGAGCTGAATGTCTCCTTGGAATTACTCACACTGGTACCAAGAATGAGAACAAAAGTTACACTAGATTTAGTGAAATGAAATGCATTCCGTGAAGGAATTCTTTTAAAGGCACACTATGCAGTTTTGGCTTGTTTTAGCACCCCCTAGTGTCTGTTTAAAATCACTGTCATAAAAATGTTAGCATTGTTTCTGCTCAGAAACACCTAAATCTAACTGTTAACTGTCTCCTCAGCCTTCATTGCTTTCTACTGGAGCGGTTCATCACTCATTCAAAGAAATCAGCTGTGTTCAAGCAGGGAGAGATGGAAAAAACCAGGAATCATGAGCTAAAAACACTTCGTCGCTAGCATAACAACTAGCCACATTGGGTTAGCCTAACCCTTGTGAGATATGTGACTTTGTGAGACTTCAGGGCACCGGACCGGAGAATCCAAAATTGCAAACGTGCTATTCCTGACACAAGCAGCAGATGGGGCTGAGTGACTTTTCATTAACCCCACAGCACACTAGTGTGCCATGAGAGATCAGGTGTGCTATGGGAAATTATTCAATTTCACCAAATTGGTCAAAAAAACATTTTTTGAATACTAATTAATTATTATCTGCAAATAATATTCCATTGTCAAGCATCTGTGCCAGGCATCACCAAATTGCCAGACTCTGGTTCTGTTTGGAGTCAGACCATGCAGCAAATCCAGGAACTGGACCTTGTCCAGGGTAAAAGGGGGCGCATCTGGGGAGACGCGCGGTGCCCCTGAGGAGCTTCCGTGGCTCGCTTGGCACCTGGCACACCTCCTACCCCCAAACTGGACCACACCAAGTGTGTGGTTCGGATATGGTTCGACTTGGAGGGGCTGCCGCCAAGCGAGTTGCGGACCCACGGCAAAAACTTGCCAGAGTTTGGGCAGATCACCGGCCACACTCTGCATCAGCCAGTCATGGACTAGCTCTGTAGTGAACCCGAGTTTCTGGTGGAACGACAGTCCCGACTTTTTAAAATTCGTCTGGTCTATTAAAACAGGAGATCAGCGAGTCCACTGGCACTGGGCCTTTCTCAAGAAAGAGATTTAAAAATGTTAAAAAGTTACATAGTGTGCCTTTAACTCACCATCTTTCATGCCAGAGTTTTAAATTAAGATCATTTTAAGTTGAGAATTGATGGCGTTATTGTCATTTTGGTCAAATATTGATAGAATTTTGATCATCTGTGAAACTAACTGCATTATAATCATTTTGTGCTGACTAACGTGGCCATTTTTAAATTGATTGGCTCTAAAAATTAGTCAGTTACATCCAGCAGAGACTTTTTTGAAAGTTTTCAATCAATTCAGTGGTTTATGAGATATTTTGCTAACACTTAAAAAGAATGCACACAAACAAGCAGAAACATTTTTTTAAATATTGTATTGTGTATTTGTGTTAGTGGAACTACACTGGAAATTCTCAATAAACTTGATTTTAATTATTCAATAATTAAAATTCCTGAAGATCTGAGCTCCAGAAGCCAGGCCTGAGATTTGATGCCCGAATCGTCTTTTTTAGAAATAAAAGGTGACGTGTGGTAACAGCAGCAGCAGCTGAATGTGTCTGACTTTAAATAGCCCACATTTTGATCCTGATGGCATTTACAGAGTCGAGTCACTTTATGCTGGGTAATTTAATCGTCAGAATTGCTGGATGAGAGAGAAAATAGCAACTGATTTGACAGCTCAATATGTCTACAGCGATGCTGAAACGGTGACAGAAAGCATTTCAGAATTCAAATACTGAGGATTAAATGCCACAGAGGCGAAATGGAACGGTGGGCAGCAAGGCTGTTATCCAACTTCTTTCCTGTCAGGCTGTGAGCGTTTATCAGAATTAGATGTAAACTTTTTTTTTTTTTTTGTTGAAAAGTAGTGGTAAAGAAATTCTAACCCTTAAAAAGCACAAAAGACCCTCCTTATGTCCACATTTAAATAGCAATACCAGATATGTATTACAGAGCAGATAAATAACCACACGTTTAAAAAATCCATACACAAGCAGCAGACTCACTCAGAACAATCCTCCTCTGAAGGAATCATGGCCGCAAGAAACGTATGACTGCAGCTGCTTGTTAAGCAATATATTACAAATAGTTGACTAACATAGTCAGGAGCTTTTAAATTTCCAATAGGAAACTGAATATGACTCATTTGCTGAAATGTAACGAGTCAGTAATCATGTAATTACTGTATTCATGCTGACGTGCAAAGAATCAGAAAATAACTTTATATACGTTCATGTTGAGCTATTTTGTAGAGGATTTATTTGTAAAAGTTATAAATAATTAACATTTTTGCCATTGTTCATGGCCTCCTGAGAGGTTCCACTCAAAGAAATAGAGTTTACGTCCAATAGGAGTGATTAGCTAACAGCTAGTCTGATGACAGCCAAAACTGCTGCCATCTTTTTTTCTTCGTTATCCTGTTCTGACAGTTTAGCAGATGGTTCTGAACCTTGCTACATCATAGAACAAACTTTACATCAGGAGACGTGTAACGTACCGGTAATTTTTTTTGTTGTGCAATTAGATTGATTTAATCGGAGTTATGACAGATTGAATCCACTTGGGCAACAGAGTGGTCAGGAGGAGAGAAGAGACAAACAACAAAGATAGACAGCGAGAGAGAGGAAAAAAACGGAGGACAACAATAATGAGGAGAAAACAAGCAGAGCAAAACAACATTAAACTAACAAGAAACGACTGAAAAAATAGGTAATAATGATTGCGTGTGTGTGTGTGTGTGTGTGTGTGTGTGTGTGTGTGTGTGTGTGTGTGTGTGTGTGTGTGTTTGTGTGTGTGTGTCTACAAATTGTATGTGTGATATCTGGTATTCAGGTTCCTGCTCAACCTGTCAAGTTCTAAAGAAGTCTATTAATCACCAATTCATTAGAAGTGTGTTGAAGCAGGTAAAAACTTAACCTGATGGCTACTGGCTGGGACTGGAGTGGTGTAAGTGTTAAGCCTGGTTTATACTTCTCCAACAGAAACTTTGTGCTCACACGCACTGAGACGTTTTTGAATTATACTTCTCTGTCGGCGTTGTGAGGCAATTCTTCACCAGGACAGCAGAGGGCGTATAACTAACTCTGGTCGAGCAAAGTTTGTTTACTTCAGCTTAGTAATGGCTGACAGAGAACAAATTTTGATTGAGCTGTAAGTACGGATTGATCTCGAGGAACAAACAATGTTGTTAAAAAGAATTAAATGAGAGTGAAGGAGACAGCTGCGTCTGTTGAATGTCCGTCCAGTGAACAGGACAACGCAGACGACGAGCGAATCTGCAGCTCAACCTTTGAGGAACATTGATGGATTATATAAATGTTTGTACTTTCGTACTTCTTCTGCCAGATGTTCCTTGAGCTGATCCATATCTGCTTCCTCGAGATCCTACTATTACTACTCTGCTGATACCGGCGTCAAGCCGGAAATGATCTCGAGTTGTTGAGCCGACCAATCAGAGGCGTGCGCTCTCCGTCTCATTCAAAGTATAGTTAGAAAAGTGAGCTTGTCTCCGTCCGTCCTAGCGAACCTGTCGGAGAGCCCTTGCGTCGACGGATAATGGCGTTGTGTGTCTCCGTACTGACGCAGACGGAGAAGTATAAATCAGGCTTTTGTCTGTGGCTGTGAGTTTATCAGAATCAGAATGTTTTTATTTGTCATTGAACCAGTACAACCTAGTACAACAAAACGTATGCATTTTTGGATGTGTTTGTGTGTGCATGTGTGTGTGGATTTGTCACCTATAGTGATTTGTGAATAAGGTGTAGGGAGAAGAAGGGACTACCCCACCGCCATTCCGGCCCAACAAGGGTGTCATGTACCCCAAGGAACCTGCAGCCCTGAAGATGAACGGCATCTAGTGAGCACAGGAGAAGACAACAGCAAAAGGGTCCACACCCCCACTAGGATCAAGCCTCACTGGGGGATGTAAAGCCACAAGTCCCCAAGACCAGTGCAACATCACTATCCCCAGTGTTAGGCCAGCCAGGAACCGAGCTGCCCTGGGAACCAAAGGTCCACCCCAACCCCACAGCAAGGGACTGCCAAGTGCAGGAGAAACCAAGCCAGAAACAATGACCCAAGACACCAGCAGGAAGCCATCGCACTACCCACACAGACCTGGGCCCCCCAGACCAACCCCACTCCAGTCCCAGGCCCAGCACCCCCAAATGTTGTATAACACACAATGGGTTGTGCATTGTCAAATAGACATCTTAAAACAGCTCCAATCTGCAAAAGTTCAGGTTGTTCAAGCAACATGTTCAAGCACGTCATTTATACACATTTATACTGTTGTCAGTTTGTATTAGAAAATTATCCCTCCAGCTATTTTCTGCACTCGTATGGTGCAATAGGAAAAAAATGGGTAGACAAAAAATTTGATAAAAAAAAGTTTTCAGTAGTTCACCAGCATGGTAATATTTGGGTTTTTACAAGTCAGACAAAAACCAAACAACGGTCATATGCAAAATTTGAAGAGAATCGATAAAAACAAAGTCTGGTAACACAACCAACTTGTTTTATTTTCTAAGCTGCTCACACCCACAGAATACGAGCTGCATCGCCCGCAAAGCTTAAAGCCGCATTCTGGAGGATTTCATCAAGAGAGCAGTTTTTGAATCTAGCGTCCAAAGGCTCCTCCTCAAAACATCTCGACACGCGCGTCCGGTCGCGTGTGCGCGCGTGCACACGGAGCATATACGTTGCGGGCATGAACTGTACAGCTCAATGTGTAGGGTTTAATCACTCACAGTTCACAACTCTTATTCCAACACTACGAGGGTCTGATGAGCCCTCCTTGTCCCTGCTGCTTCTGATATTAGCTCTGTTAGCACCGAGCTGCTGCTGGACTCTGAAGCTGAACTTGACTCGGCCCTGGATGAACTTTCTGACCAAAATAAACGCGTAATCCTGTCAAGCCTTGCCATTCTGTGAGGTGAAAGGTTTAAAAATAAAAATAAATCCATCTTTAGCTGGAGAATGGGTAGGTTTTTAGTAGAAATGAGCCGTGAGGCTGAGACGCAAACAGAGAAACACACGGAGCGTCCTGTACGACAGCGCCCCCTACTGGTACAGGTTTGGTCGATGCGCGTGCATGTTGAGAGAATGCAGACATTTGAATTTCATTGGCTGAAAAATGTCGGCGGCAAGAAAGAATGGAAAGGGGTCTCTAGGAGGAAGGAGGGTCTTCATCAGAATGACAGATGTTGTGAAACTCAACCCATAGATCATAGTTTAGACCTGAAATATCATTTAAAACATTTAGAAAACTTTGATACAGAGAAAAATAATCCAGAGAGCCGCTTTAAGGTTGTCAGAGAAATCCTCTGGATCGTCTGCAGCACAAAGCAAACCAAACTGGGATCCCTTGCTTGCACTAAACAAGACCCAAACCCGAAATGACTCAAGTGACTTGAAGCCTGAACCCAGACCTCCAAGCCCAACCTGACATCATCAGCCGTGCCTGAACTAGACAGACCTGAGTTTGGGTTATTTTTAATGAAGGATAAAACCAGTTGATCCTCTTGTGGGGCTCAACTATCTGGTTTCCCTGGTTCAAATGCAAGACCTTTAATCACTCAAAGTCAACCAATCAAGTCCCAGAATAATAAAACCAACTAGAAAAGTTCCTGAAGAAACTTTGAGAGGGCGTGCTACCGGCGGCATCAGTGAAATCAACATGGTTCCTCAATATATTGTAGTCCAAAGTCCCATGACTATTTTAAACCAAGAATGACGTTTCTAGGTTAAAGTGTGTTGAAATGGCAGCCTCTCAGCTGCTGCTCCAGCCTGATACTGCTCTAATCAAATGTCATCTGAACCCTTCCATTAGAAAGAATGAGAACAGCATCAGCCAATCAGAATGATCCATTTCCCTGTCATGCAGTGATCACATGCACGCCTCATGCCTCTGAACTGATGTAGAAATGGCTGTTTAAACAGAAAATCACTCTTCTCAAACAACCTGCTCCCATTCGAAAAGTATAAGACCGATCAGAAAAATGTAAACACCGTTAGAAGCAGGAGGCTTTAATGGTCAATAGTCCCGAATTTCATGCGTGTCCTATGTTTTATGTCCGAATAATGACGATTCGATTTCACAAGACATCAAAGTGTTGAAAGGCAGAGATCCAGGTGAAATAACATTGAAAAGAGACCTTTTTATGTGGCTCCTCTCAACCTTCACAGGCAACTTGTGAGCCAACCGTAGGTCACAGAGACATGAAAATCACTTCACCGGAAAGCAGACAAAAATCCCCAATCACAGAGGTCAAATTTATGACTGTAGTCCAAACGGTGTAGGAAATATTCGATGTTGTTTGTGATTAGAACTTTTAAAAATCTGCCATGTCACCCTCTAACGTCACATGACCCCAGAGTGAGAGTGTCTGATAAAAGTCCTTCCCTCACAAACAACGTCGTGTATCTCCCAAACCGTTTGGAGTACAGACATGATTTTTATCTCATTTGGTAGCTTTATTTGTCTGCTTCATTTAATACATAAGTCATTTTTCTGTAGGACCTACGGTTTTCTCAGAAATGGCCCTAATTGGTCCAGAACCCCCCCTCAAATCCTGTCATTTTACATGTAAACGAGGAGAATTTTTTCTGTCAGATTCTGATTTCTTCATCAAACTTCTCTCGCGATTTTAGGAAAATGGTAAAAGCTATCAACACAGTTCTTCCAAATGTTAGAGTCCAAAGTCTTGTGACCCGTTTAAACTTTGAATGGAGTCTCTAGGTGATTGTGTGTCCGCACAGGAGGCTTTGGAAGAGGAGTGGGTTTGGGGTGTATTTTTTTCAGCCCTCAATGGGATTTTCAATGCGTTTTTTGGCGTGGTTTTTTGCGAATTACGTCGCCATGGTAACTCCGAATTCTTATAAAAGTAATAGCACACATCACGGGACCGAGCCGGTCGTTTTGATGTATCATGTGTCTGGCTGCAACCCTCCGTGCGGGCCGCATTAATGTTGACGGAAGAGGAATAAAACTAACAAACTAACTACCTAGACATCACTTTTCCTGGGGTGAAGAGTAATAGTTGTGCTTGCTTCGCATAGCACGCCCTAATGACTCCAGACTACAGCATCAGCCTCTGCATTTCATAAGCCGTCAAGGTTGGGTCATAAAGATAACAAGTTAAAACTTACTAACTTATTTTTTGTCAGATCGGAATTCAGCATTCTTTATTTTTATAATCATGAAACAAATGCTTTCCCTCTCACTCTCTCTGCTGTCCCACTCAGTCAGCCTGATCATTACACCGACGGTTCGGTTTGAATGTTTGAATATAGGGTTGAATTGAATTTACTTTTAGTGTGTCCCTTATTTTATGTGTTATTTATTAAAAAGTAGTTCATTAAGGAATGGCATAAATTTCTACATTTTTTCATAGTTTTCATTAATTACTGATTATCAATCAATATGAGGGTTTTTAAACAACAATGGGCTTTTTTTTCTATATTGTTCAGCCCTATCTTTATTTCTGTGGAATTATGTGTTTATTCCAAGAGTATCTGGCTGCAGCCACAAGATGACGGACAAAGATTGTGTATGTATGTATGTGTGAGTGTGTGTGAGTAGAGGAGACGAGGGTGGGTTTTTTATTTGGTTTGTACTTTTTTAAAATTATTATTACTGTTTTTTTGTTGTTGTTGTATCACTGTATAATTTTGGAGTTGTATCGACTCCAGGAAGAGTAGCTGTATAGATTGCAGCTAATGGAGTTTGAAATAAATGAGAAATGAAAAAAAAAAAAGATGGCGGACAGAAACCTCTGTATACTGTACCGGAAGTTGTATTCCCAAAACCATGTGACCTTAATACAGGAAGTGACGTAATTGAATTTAAGTCACCTGGATCCGTAGCAGAAGTGACATTCCAAGATTTGGTTTTTTTATTTTATTTTTTTAGTTCCATGCCGGAAAACTTCGTTATTAGAAGTTATAAGTTCAAGTTGACCTGGTTACAAGATATATATCTGATATTTATATTAAAAACAGGAAAGCGCATCAAAGACAAATTAATGTGTTTTTATGTTTTAAACTGGATCAAATGTTTAATTAGCAGAAGTAGCCATGTAAGGATGTCTAGTCATGTGGCCGTATTATCATTTGAAAAGTATTAATATTCAGGAAAATCGTATCGAATATATATTAAAAGAGTAAAGTGCTTCGAAGACAAGTTTATGATTTTTTTGTGTTTAAACTTAACTATAGTTAGATATTAACAGACTAACCCATGTCTTACAAAGGTTCATTTGAATTCTTTATGAAGTTTCTATTTGTAAACTTTTATTTAAAATAACAAACTTTATTAAGTAAGTAACAAAAAATACAACAAGTGCACAATCACAACATGAACAACTGAAGTGCACAAAACAACAACACAAACAGCCAGGGGTGGAAATCATACAAATATATGCAAGAGTTTACATAGATAGATTGTCTTAGTAGCCTTTTAGTTTGTAGATTCAGAAATTGAATTTATATATAGTTCTATATCTTTATTAAAAGTTTTATTCTCATTGCCGGCCACACTAGCTTACAGTTTGTAAATGTTCTATATATTTAGAGCACTTTCCAGTGTTATTACTCCCCAAAGTGCTGTACAACACTGCAGCCATTCACCCATTGTGTATTTAACGAGTGATTTCATCATGATTTCCCCACTGTGGGCTCACTTGTCTATTCATTCATCCCTATTATACATATCCCAATATATACATTTGTATTGGCCAACTTGTAACACAATAGTTCTAGAAGTGGGTGTATTAACTGTGAATAAAATATGAATAAATGTAATAACTCTTATAGTGATATAATAAAGAAATCACTTTAACACTCCCATCTGATCTCATGTGGCGATTAAAGTGTTTAATCAATTCCAGTGTTATGAATTGGCCAACATTGTTTCTCCTGTATCACATATTTATAGAGAATTCCTTCAAGTTGCCAAAACCCTCAGAACCAGTTTATCAACTCTTGGTGATGTCCTCACAAGAAATATTTATATATATGTCATGACACCTTTAATCTATCAACATTAATAATTTGACGTGTTTTTGTTTGCAATGAACTTTATTACAATATTAAACAGACATTAATAAACACCCTATCTTCAGCCAGCAATTAGAGATCCCACACAGACTACAACAATAATGTTTTGACCTCTTACAGTAAAGGTTTTACACTTTTATTTAAATGTTCCCACTGGCCAACAGGAGTTCTGCCTGAAGCCTCGTCTGGCCTTCTTCCTGGAGGACGGTTATCAGGATCTGCAAAACATTTTAAATGATCCAATAATACCTTTCAGTGCTACAAACAATTCACAGGTTTGTAAGATTGTTACGTCTCCTTACAGGGGTCTAGGAGTAAAACAAAAAGGGGACTAACACAAAGGCCAATATCACCAAGTACTGAAGTATTAAACAAGTTTATTCGTCTCTGGCTGAAGGAGGTGCTGCAAAGGAAAACAACTAAAAACACTCCTTAACTAAAGATCACCCATAGAGGGGAAAAGGAATCCTAAAACCAAAGAAAATTAACTAAAGTAGGCGGTTAACGCTATTAGTACTAAAGGTAAATAAATACGAATATCTCTTAAATAAGGAAGGCCCAAAACTACGGTCAATAAAGGATCAAACTACTGCTAGTAAGCGAGGTCTGGAACAGGGGTGGGACTAAAACAGAACCAGTCTGCTTTTCCACCCGAACGACAGGCTGCTCCCTCCTGTTGTACACGCAGGGCTGATGTCTGGGTCAGTTCAGCTGTGCGGACCCGGCGCGTTGCTCTGGAGAAGAGGGGCGGAGCCGAAGACGGTCACTGACAGCGGAGCGGTCTCTGGTGCTGGAGGTGGCTCTAAACGCAGGAGAAAGTGACATATATAAATTATGAAAAGAATAAAATATTTACCACAAAGATATAATAAGTTCTTACCTCAGGGAGCATTACGTCAAAAACAAAGTCTAGGTGTGAAATCTCCCCTTTTTTATTCTGGCTCCCAAACCTGTTGCCTCTTCAATGATTTTCAGGAGGTCAAAAATCTGGTGAAAACCATGTTGATAAAAAGACCAGAAATCTGCAGATGTTCAAGAAAACACTCCGTTTCCTCAGATCTAAATAGGCTCAAAGAGAGGATGAACCTCTGAAATGGCATTATTTTATGATCTATGTAAACAGGCTCTCTCTGCAATTAAGATAGTTTTTAATAATAAAAAAAAGTGAAATAGTAACAAATATTGGGTCATTCTTTTCAAATTGCACTTTGAGTTCAGCTGTAAGAGCTCCTAAAGCTGATAGCTACAGGGAGAACTGGTGATTTACTGATGTGTCGTGTCACGATGATCAGTAACGGTAATACCTTCTGGTCATATACCTGCAGATGTCCCAGGGTGGCAGTGTGTCAGGAATGTGTAAAGCTTTCCTCACGTCGCCTCTGTTCAGCCAGTCTGAGCCGTGCTGTTGATGCAGGGAGGAACTCCACTCACAGAAATAGAGGAAGACCTGGAACCTGAAAACTGCATTTAGAGATGTTTATCAGTAACACACACACACACACAACAGGAAGCATGTGTTCAGGTCACCTTGTAGGTGTGTAGGTTTTTCCTGTAGTTTCTAAACAGGCGACTCATCGTCCTCTCGTACGATTTGGATGATATCAGCTGGCCTTCGCAATCCAGGTAAAGCACGTACTCATTAAGGCCACTTAAATACACAATGCTGAAGGCAACGTTCACCTGAAAGAAGAAAGAAATTCTAATGGGTCACGTTGCAGAAACGGAAAATTCCAACTGGATAATGTCACAGCACATTATCCAGTCAGTTGGGTTAATGTGCTGTGACACAGAACAGCCTTACAGGCTTCAGAACTGCTGTTGTAAAAGTTTCAGCCTCCCTTGTCACAGCAGTTTGTGTTCAGATCTCGCCATAGACTGCACATCTTCTTTTGTATTTTAAGTAAATAATGTCAACAACGTACTCTTCTCCAAAGAGGCCATGATAATTCCCAAAGTAGATCAGGGACTGGTCATTGAGGGCAAAGCTGCTGAGACCATTTCCCACGGCGAAGCCCTGAAACAACATAAATGTACAGCTGTTATTAAATAGTCAAAAGACATCACCGCTGTGGATGGAACTGGAGAATCAGCATGAAGCTCCTCACCTCCAACTTGATTTTGATCTCTTCTTTGTTTATAAATACTTATTAATCAAGCTAAAACGTTTATTAATTCTATAAACTCTCTGTTTGGAATGCTATCCCCTCCTGTCTTTTATATAACAGGTGTGACATTCAAAAAATTAAATACATAAAATTCAAATTTTCAGTGACAATTGTACCAACAAGCATTGTAGATTATTGCAGAGCCAGTTGTTGAAACTTGAATGTTCTCTACTGAACCAATTACAAATCCACAAATCGTTAATTATGTGAACATTATATTATTTATTAAATTTACTTTATAACGTTTTTGACAATATCAATTTTGTTTGTCGTCTGCTGATTTTCTTCTTTTATTTTATTTAACAAATAAACTGCACATTCAATAAACAACTTAAATGACCCTATTTCAATTCAATAACTTTTTTTAAAACTTTTATTTTTTTAAACACTTATGTAATAATAATAATAATAATAATAATAATAATAATAATAATAATAATAATAATACGCATTTAGGGTTTACAGAGGCCAGATATTCTCAACAATATGTTTTTCAATTTAATTGTAATTCGCACTTGTGCTAATAATCACTAGCACTTTCTTTAAATATGATCATGGCAGTTTTTAATTATTGCATATTAAATCATTATGTCGGTTATTTATTTAATTTTAAGATATCTTTTATTATGAAACTAATACTTAAAATAGCTTTTCTCTTTGATGCTGTTAAAGTGTAACTTTCCTGTTTTTAAAAATCTGCATAGGAGCTGTGTTGATTTGGATCATAATGATGGTTTTGGCTAGTCTGAACAGACCCTCTATCAAAGCAGACTGATACCTTCTTAATTGTGCGAAAAATGGTTTAAAGGGATCTTTATTGGATCTCTTGAAAATGCCAAAAAAATTTGTGTCTGATAATAAACAGGCTGTTTGTGGTGTAAAAGATGTAAGGTCACCAAGTTGTGATAAAATATCCTACTGCGATGTCTACATTTTAACTGCAGCCTTGAACTTGTTTAGGTTGTTCTTTTTAAAGAGCTGCATGTGAAAATGTGGTTTCATTTCAAATGAAAATAAGAAGAAATGAAGAGTGTATGATTTTGTGAACTTGAGTATGTAAGTGAGCATGCTGATAAGTTTCTGCCCTCTATTTGTCTAAACTAATTTCAAGCATGTGGATTAATTACAATACTTTTTATGCTGATATAACACAAAAATCGTCATTGTTGAGGATGAGGAGAGATTCACCTTCACTTCTGCTGTAAACAAGACACTGGTATTTCGATTGTGTTTCTAAAAATATCAGACTTGGTTCCTTTCCAAGGGCGGTGTAGATGAGTAGAAGATAACACTAGATTCAGCTTGATAGACTTACAGTAAATCACAGCACTGCCATCTACTCTTAAAGCTGCAGTCCAGAGCATATGAGCAAAAGAGAACTTTTTGAATTCAACGTACCAAGGCCTGTCCCAAAACATCCCTTCTCCCCGCTCCCTCAAACATCACCTCTGTGTGCGCATCACTACGATCTCAAATGTGTTTTTGCCAAGTTTAGTAACCTGACTTTTCTTTGTTTTTCTTTCTGGAGTTGATGTAGCCTTCAGTAGCTGTGCAATGGCTAAAATTTTAGCAGAAGTTTGCTCCAACTTTTCCATGACCGTCCACGCTCTTCTGATATGGCGACTGTAAATGTAGCAGGGCCCCAAATGGTCTGACCAAGGCCCCGAGGGCCTAAACCAGGGGGGAACAGCAACTCAGAAACCCAAAAGCACACAGACACCAGCATGATGAAATAAATGGTTATTTATTTCATTCTAAAAACTAATGTCAGTTACAATAAAGCTAAAACTAAATTAAATCTGGTTTTAAAAGTAATTAAAAACCCTAAATAAAAGGAACAAGTCCCACAAGTCGTCCGTTGCAATCCAAGAAGGTCACACTTGCCACACAACTGCCAAGTCCAGCGGTCCTCTCTATGGCTCGTTGTACCTCCCGGCGTTCGTACTCGACGCTGTGCATCATCTCAGCTGGGCCAGGGACGCCTCCTGGCCTCTCTCAGTCACTCTTTGTGTGTCTCTCTTCCTCCTGGTTCGTTATCACAGCTCCCCTGTTAAAGCAGGTGGCTCAGTTAGCCCAATGTTCTCCACCTGTGCTAACATCAACCAATGCTAGACCAGTACCTCTGGCAGGCTCACATAATGGTAAAAATACCAATTATGCAAAAACAGTCCACAGTGATCTATAGAATAATTAAAAACACAAATATTACAACAGTATAAAAACATGAAATAATAAAATATATAAAAACAGGAAAAACCATGCAAATAAAACTTCACATCAAAACAACCAAATTTTTACTGTGTGACATAAACAAGAAGACACGAGGCTTCCTGTGCGCAGCCCCACCTTTACAGGTTTGCGCCATGCGCGTGCACGTTGATTGACAGCTGACAATGCGGAAACTTGAATTCTATTGGCTTAAAAAATTTCCTGGTCAGTGTGAATTGATAGGGGTCAGTGGGAGGAAGGAGGGACTGTTGTGGAACCCTACCCATTGAAACATTCCGGAGTACAGCTTTAAGTAACACGACTCAATAGTTTAACTGTCATTCGACATTTAACAAAACAGTCACAGTGACTGGTCTGACCAGGTAAGACCTGTTTCTGTTGCTCCCAGGTGACTCCTTTCACCTTCATTTTGTCTTTGCAGTTAACCATGTGTCTTTGTAATCCATAAATTTTCTAATCTTGACATGTTTTGCTCCTTTTTCTTTTCCAGATCATCAAGAATTCCACCCCTGCTAGACTCTAGACAAGCTCCATCTTCTCGCCTCACCCTCATCCATCCGTTCCTCAGGCAGCAACCATGAACTGGAGTTTTCTGGAGGAGCTCCTCAGTGGAGTGAACAAGTACTCCACTGCATTTGGGCGAGTCTGGCTCTCCATGGTCTTCATTTTTCGCATATTGGTGTTTTTGGTGGTGGCTCAGCGTGTGTGGGGAGACGAAGACAGAGAATTTGTATGCAACACTGCCCAGCCAGGCTGCAACAACGTGTGCTACAACTACATCTTCCCCATCTCCCACATCCGTCTGTGGGCCCTGCAGCTCATCTTCATCACCTGCCCATCACTCATGGTGGTTTGTCACGTCAAGTATCGAGAGATGAAGGATTTACGGTATACTACCCTGAATGAGGGCAAACACCTGTATGCTCACCCTGAGAGGAAACGTGGGGGGCTGTGGTGGACGTACATGGTAATATTTTCTAATATCAATCTTTTATTCTTTCAGTAACTTTGGCTTCAACTAAACTAAAGATGGTGTAAAGAATTCTAAAAATATTTGCAATAGTGTTAGTTGAATTATCTCTCCTACACTGTGAAAATATAATTCATGCCTTAAATTAGTTAAGGATCTTCTAATTCAAAGCGGCTACAGAAAATGGATGGATGGATCTTCTAATTCATCATTCCAGTCATAGAAATCAGAGTTCAGTTTCATTAAAGTGGGAGTTGATAGCAGCCAAAGTAATCTTAGGCCCTTTCTACACTCTGGATACTTTTTACACTATTTTTCTCCACTCATAAAAAAACTATGTGCATGATTCCATCAAAAACACTGGTATACTCACACCATGCGAAAATATACAGAGAAAGAACATTCTTCACTTTGTTCAAGCTTCTCACAATATATTTTTTATTTTACAATATCCTCTCAGTTATTAACCGTGTTGATAGTTTTAATGGCAACAGGCTCAGGATGAGGTGAAACAGACATCAATGCTATTATGATAATGTGATGATGATGATATACATTTCTTAATGTGGATGGGGCGTCAGCTTGGAGGATCATGGAATGGTTCTTATACTTTAGCCTAAAAACAGCACATTAAAGAGTGAATTTCTGCCATCATAAAAAATGTAAGCTCAAATCATTCCCAGCCACTTGAGCAAATGCTATATTAATTTTTATACCTATGCATGAGATAGTCATTTGAGGTAAAGGTTTTTTTCTCAGCTAAACATTTACTTATCCACTACACTGCTAATGTTGCTAAAAGTAGCTCTCTCTGTAAATTCTGGTTCATTAAGATTAATTCTTATTTTGAAAAGTGGCACATTATTTTGTAATAACTCAGTTTTATGAATGATTATGCTATCCAGCAAGCTACTATGTGCACATAGCGATTGAGAATATATATATACTAATGCATAAGTGAAAAGGTGTTTGTTCAAATGGCTAAAATGTTTTGAGTTTGGGTTGTTATAAATGACAAGAATTCACTGTTTTAATGAGCAGCTATTAGCTTCACTTCTAAAGCAAAATTCCTCCTTGATTCTCCAAACTGGTGTCTGTCTAAATGCTGTCTTCTGCAGGTGAGACACTGACTACTCATAACAACACTACACTAGCAAACCAATAAATCAACTGTTGCAAACATGCTCAGACATGACAAACAGAATTGTCCCAGTTTAAACCTTTTTCTTCTGTTCCCACAGCTGAGCCTGATTTTCAAGGCAGGCTTTGACGCTGGATTCCTCTACCTCCTGCACCACATCTATAACGGTTATGATATGCCCCGACTTTCTAAGTGTTCACTGTATCCTTGCCCCAACACGGTGGACTGCTACCTCACCCGTCCCACAGAGAAAAAGATCCTCATGCTGTTCATGGTGGTGTCTTCTGCAATCTGCATCTTAATGTGCATCTGTGAGATGGTTTACTTGATCATCATACGTGTCCAGAAGTTCATCAGGAAGAAAAAGGAGGCGGACAGAAGGAGGTTTGCAGAAAGCCATGAGATGATGTCACTGGGAGAACCTAAAACACAATTCAGGTCCAAACCTTCAATCAGGGTGGATCCCACAGCATCATATCAGAGCCTCAATTCTATGAACGTTAAGGATATGCCTACAAAGATATAATAACCAGCAAAAACCTGAAATGGAAAACAAATGCAGACTAATTGTATTAAAAACAGCCCAAGACTCTTTCGTCTCAGACAACTCAAGAAACCATAAGTAAGGTCTCACCTTCTGCACTGTTTTTACACAGCAATTATTCAAAGTATGCTGACTGCATCTGTTACAGTACAGTGCTCTAGACAGACTCTCCTGAAAAAAAAAAAAATCACAATTCAGCTACAGAGCAACCAAAATGATCGGTTCGTCCCTACCCTCTGATCTGCTACATCAGAAAAGGACAGGCAGGATCATCTCCAACCCCACTCCCCCTGCACACTGTGCTTTGTGATTACTGCCTTCTGGAAGACGTTACAGGACAATAGCCTCCAAAGCATCCCGCTTCAAGAACAGTTTCATTCTCACTGCCATAAACATGAACCCGGAGAGCCGATAAGCTGGGTTCATACGCACTGAAATGTGATTTGTTTTATGTCCAACTATGTTATATGTGTAAATGTTTAATGCTGGAACCTGTTTCTCTTCTGTACTGAAAACATATTTTACCAGCTCTGCTGTGTGGTCATTAAAAGAATCAATCAATCAAATCATAATTATGCGTAATATAGCAAAGACTGCTTTAGAAAACTACAATAAGTACTCCAAATGCCAATGGAGAACAGGTTCTCAGCACCAGAGGGAGTATGCATTATCCATGCATTTAAGCACTTTGGAGATATGCAAATATTCTTGTAAAATGACGACGTGAGGGAGCACAAAGTTTTCAGTCTGTCTGCTGTACAGCTCCAAAATATGGACATGAAAGAACTTCAGAGTATTTTTGTTGACCATGTATTTTATTGTGTGTGTGTGTGTGTGTGTGTGTGAATGAAGAGTTGAATGAGTATGCATGTTTTTGAATTATTGAGTACTAATAGACTGGTCAAATAGAGTTCCTTAAAGATGTTTAAGAAATAAAAAGAACCAATTTACAAAGTCAAAAGCACTGAGCACAAAATGGTTGGAAAATAAGAAATAAACTAATTCAAAACACTTTGTTTAACTCAAAGCAAGAATCAGATACTTTATTATGTGAATGGCTCTTTCGCTCCATCTGGCTGCATTTATCTGATGAATGGATGCATTTTTCCAGGCAACCGGAAAATCATGGTAATAATGTATATAGTTTACCCCTCATTATTTTTATTTTGAAAGAGGATGAATATAATATATTTTTCTTTTGTGCTTATTGTTGTGTCCTATAAAGTCATCTCCCTAAAATAAAAGTGTCTTTTCTTCTGCCTCAAAACCACTTTCATAATAATAACAAACAGCTATCACTAATGTGCACTTGTCTAAAAAGTGAGAGAAAAAACAATCTGACAGAAATCTCCGCATTTGTTTCTGGTTACACAGTGAGTCACAAAACTGGATTTTAGCTCAAAACAGGGATGGGCATGCAATTCTTCTACTAGCTCTGTCGTCATGTTTTTTCCCCACTGCCTCGTCCAATCAGAATCGGATTTCTGTGATAGACAGAACAGTGAACCAATAGCTATCGAGAACAAGCCGGCTCTGTTTCCTTCTTTGCGGACGTTTTGTTGGAGGAAGTGAAGTCTGACAAATCATGAGTTTCTACTACGGCCAGGTAGGAAAACTTAGCTATTTTGTTTTGACGGTGCTAACCAGTGTTATAATAGTTGAATTCATGTTGGTTTTATTGCCTTGCTGTGACCGAGCGGTTTGTTTATGCCAAGGAAAAAACAAGTAAAGTTAGCCCTTAGTGCTCTCTACGGTTAGCATTATGTTGCTCTTACTAGTCGATGCTGTGATTATATTTTAGTTTCGTGGGTTTTCACATAGTTCTCGTTTTGCTTATGAATCTGCTCAACAGCAAATATTTTTTTCTTTTGATAGTTTTGATTGACAGTCTTGAAACGTCTCTTCTTTCCTGTAAAAGTCCAAATATAAACGGAGTTTGTAGTTTCCATGTTTGTGATGTTCTGTAGCTATGGAGGAAGAGTCTGTCTGGATGCTTTATTTACTTCTTTATTACTAAAAAATATTAATGAAATAAAATCTTTAAAGTAATGATTTGATTCTTTGTGGTGATAATAGTTTATAACCTAGCATTGTTGCTTGAAATAAACATTTGATTACTTTTTCATTTGTAAAAAGCACTTTGGTTTTTTCCTCATATCTGAAAAATGTCAGTACATTAAGAAAGTTGTGAGACAAAGTTTTCTTGGATTCTTGTGATGCATCCCGTCATTTTTATTTTCATCAGTCATCCAATAATTTATCCATAATGGCAGACATGTTGGTTTTAATTTGCATAATGCATATTTCTGAATGATCACATAATTATTTAGGCTCTAAATTTGAAATTTGATCAAAACAAACTTGACTCATCAAAGACAAAAAAATACACACACGTTCATTTTATGTTTTTGTTTTTTTTATTTATTGGGAATGTGTTCAGGCTTAATGAGTCGACTACGAGTTGTCAGTGCATTTTCATATGTCTTAAAAGGGTTTTTACTGAGTTTTTAACCCTAAAGTTTGGGGATTTTCAAAGTTTTTACTTTAAGCAATTTCTGTGTTTTCTTGATGTAAACCTTAGTAGGTCTGGAAGAAGCCCAAATCTTGCTTCATTGCTCAGAACCTGCATCCATCCTTCCCTCCAGCTTGACCCATGTCTCAGTCCCTGCTGTAGAAAAACATCCCTTTAGGGTTGTTCTGTCATCATTGTGTTTCACTTTAGGGATGAGATTAATCAGACAAAGCTATGGGGTCAATGTTTTAGAGTTTGGAGCTTCCACTAATTACTGTTTTTATATTGATGAATCTATCAACTCTCTACCTTTTATAGTGTGTATTTTGCATGTAAAAACATTTCAGGATAGTTCTGTGTTTTCTGGTGGCTCATCAGGAGCCCTTTGTGCCTCCCTTTCAGGTTATTTTCCAGCTTGTGCTGCAGTGGTAAGAAAAAACACTTGTAGAGTGAACAAACAGTTTTTATGTCATCACTTGAAGTACTTCCATACACTCCTTTATACTCTGAAAACCTTGTTACCTTGGCTTGTTCATCACTAAAGCAAAGAGATGGGTTTTTCAAGCCAAATTAATATTCAAACTTGCATGTAATTCTTTGATTAGTCTTAAAATATCCCCCTTTCAAATGAAACTAAGATGGCAGAAATAAAGTGCAGGTGTTGTGCTGCAAAATGCATCTCTGTGAAAACATTGTGTTTGAGGACATTAGTGACTGTGTTAGCTGGTGCCCAAAAAAACAACATTTTTTATTTGCATATTGTCTATCATTTAAGCAGATGCAGATTCTTATTAATATATTTGGGTTTCTCAATGTAACAATGAATAAAAAGTAATACAATTTGGAAGAGGCGAAGAAAGTTTTGAAAAGAGAATCCAGTGACCGAATTGAATGGTTTTGATTTGTGAAAAGTTCTGCACTTATCTCTTGAATTGATCATTATAATCTCAGCACTAACTAGTCCTTGTGTTTCCCTGTAGGGTTATCCAGGAGGAGGCAACCCACCGCCAGGTAATCCTTACGGTGGAGCCAGAGCTCCTTATGGGTCTCCCTCTTCAGCTCCTTATGGAAGTGGTGCAACAGGAAGTCCTTATGGTGGTTATGGAGTTCCAGGTCCTGGAGGGCAGTATGGTCCCGGTCCTGGTACTGGTTACGGGGGACAGCCTTACGGACGACCTCAAGCTCCAGCAGGTAACAGTGCTTTAAAAACTTGGCTAGGAAAAGTAAAAAACATATATTCAATACACAAAGAGTCTGTATATCATCTGTCTCTTTTCCTTTCTTTCCTGCTTCTCTCTGGTTCTCTGTCCTCCATCTGTTTCTGGTGAGATGATGGATTGAAGGGACTTACCTTCCCTGACACTCCTGTAGAGACAGGGTTCAGTTTGTGCCCCTCAGCAGGACGACACGGCTGGAGTAATAACTTGGGTAACACTGAGTGAGGGCTAAACCAAGCGGGAGACAGATGGGAGGAGAGTGTGTGTCCTCTGTGTGTGTGCGTGATTACACCGTTTCCAGCAGCCACTGAGTCAGAACCTGAAAGTTCGTGTCTCCATCACTCCCCACAGGGACAGACATCAGGACCTGACGCATCACCTGTCCTCCTCCTCATTCATTTTCCTGACAGTCCACCATCCTTCTACTCCTCCCATCTTCTCACACAATATTTTCTAAGACTCCCTTTTCTTTCCCATCATGCTTTAAGGTAACGGCCTCTTGACCTAACACCATTACTGCCTTGGTGGATAACCTCTCTTAAGACCTGTGATTGTGTCTTTTTCCCTTTTATATTTTGAGCCACTACTGAGCATGTGTAGTAAAGGTTAAAGGAGATGCAGTTTGGGGATTATTGAAAAATATTTCCAGTTATCTTGGATTAGTATTTTAAACAAAGCTTTAACAAAATAAGAAGTGTTAAAAAATATAAGAATTAAAATCAGCTTTGTTCCTCTGCGTAGGTAACGTCCCTCCTGGTGTCAACCCAGAAGCCTACCAGTGGTTCCAGAGTGTTGACACAGATCAGAGTGGATTCATCAACCTAAAGGAGCTGAAACAAGCTCTTGTCAACTCAAACTGGTCTCACTTTAATGATGAAACTTGCCTCATGATGATCAGTAAGTCACACCAATGTTAAATGTTGAACAAAATTAAAGGTAACTGTTGTGATCTGTGTTTTGTAGCAGGATGATTCAACGTGTTTATTGATGACCTTAAAGGGATACTTCACCCACAAGTGATTTTTGTCTATTGCCATATTCCTCATAGTTAGATCAGTGGGCAAAAACAATTTGTCACCAGCCCAGCCGTTATCCTGATCCGGCAGTACTCCTTTAGCTTTAGCTTAGCAGAAAAAATGTAAGTGAATGGTAACAACTAGCATTGTGAGAGGAAAAAGTCCTTAAAACTCACTCAGTAGTGATACTAATGATACTAATTCTGCCTAGTGAGCTCAGTAAACGTATCGACTGCAAGTGAAAATAAAAAGTAACATAAAGGAATTTCAGGAACTATTTTAGACTCAGGACTACTTTATGACAAAGAACAGCTGTAAGCCTTCGCTGAAGGACATGACGAAGAGGCCCCAAAGACACCTACATCCGTAAACACAAATACTGGCTACTAAACCCAGTAAGGTTTTCTGAAGATAATCTCTGTGCAGCTGGCGCCTTTGTGTTATTTTCCTTCATCTTTGAGGTTTGCAAACAACGTGCAGATACATGTTTATGGATATAGGCGTCTTTTAAACCGCTGCGTCATGTCCTTGCACCGTTCAGCTATAATGACAGGGAAGAGCGACAAAAGATATTGTTCTAAAAGAGAATCTAAATGTATACATTGTAAATGGCTCTCTTGAAGTTTTTAAAACTTTCCAGTAAAATGTTTCATTCTTCTAAATGGAAAAGCTCAGGCTGCTTGTAATCAACCTAAACAACAACATTCCAACTGCCAGCAGTGACTCATATTGTTACCGTAATGAGAATAGTGTGACCGCTCTGGGCTCTCGCTACGAGGCCAGGGTCCATGACAAAACATAAAAAGGGAATGGGAATAAAATATAAAAATTTTTGTTTTTAAAAGTGGGAAAAACAAACTCTCTTGTGTTTTCCTTCAGACATGTTTGACAAGACGCGGTCCGGTCGGATAGACCTGTTTGGTTTCTCAGCTCTGTGGGATTTCATGCAGCAGTGGAGAGCGTTGTTCCAGCAGTTCGACAGAGATCGATCAGGAGGCATCAGTGGGTCCGAGTTACACCAAGGTACCTTCAAGGGTTCTTACACTAAACTGATTCCAGAGCTTGATTAGCATCAGTTCTGTCTGATTCCTGCACCAAAAGCTTAGGCTCAAGCAAAGAAAGATTAGAGCTATCACTGCCATCTCAACATCAACTCTTTGTTGGGCCAAAGCAAAAAAACTGGTTTCATCAAAGAGACCAACAATCTGCTTCAACATGAATAAGAAGTCAAATTAGTAGTGAAACAACATGAGCTCATTCTCTCGTTTGTTTTTTAAGAAAATGTTCTATCGCAAGTCCTGGATTAGCATTGAACCCTCATTGGTTTGTGTGTTTAAAGATGCTACAGGTTGTATTATTAATTTAGTTTTTCCTGACTCACACCTCTCCTCTTGTCCTCTCCTCAGCTTTATCCCAGATGGGCTACAACCTGAGCCCCCAGTTTTCTGAGATGCTGGTGCAGCGCTTCAGTGTGGGAGGCAGGAGCTTTGGCATTCAGCTGGACCGCTTCATCCAGGTGTGCACCCAGCTGCAGAGCATGACGCAGCTGTTCAGGGAGAGAGACACCACCAGGACAGGCAACATTCGCCTCAACTATGAGGACTTTCTCTCTGGTGCCATCGTAAGGCTGATGTGAGCCTCTGCTCTGTAGATGAACACCTTCATTCCATTTTCAGGTCAATGTTTGCTCACATGCTAAAAAAAAGTTTGGTTCAGCAGCAGCCAGGTTACGTTATTCCAGTGTTGGTTGCTTCATGTGCAAAGCTTAATACTGTACTTCTGGTGGCTGTTTTTTGAAGGTTTTTACTTGATCGTTTAACTTGAACCAGAAAGTCAGCGGGACACGACTGCCTGTGGTTTCCTAAGCCAAGCTGCCTATTCTTAATTTATCAGTGCCAATTCTTGATCTAAGATTGTTTTGATTAAAAGCAGATACATTTAGGGATGAATCAAAAATAATAACTAATTATTTGTAAGGCATTTCTTAAGGTGGTTTCATTCTGTGGTCAAGTAGGGAGTTGGAAATTGTTTTGTAAGTTGTCAAATTTATTAATTTGTTTTAAATGAATGTATCCAATTTTTTAAAACTACATTCTTGTAAAATTATATAATAAAAAATGTGCAGACAACAGACAAATATTAGATTTTTTTATTTTATTTTAAGTCCAAATAAACTGGATCTTGAGTTTTTGTCATGACCAGGATGTGACAGGTCTATGGTTCCTGCAAAACAGTATAACATAAAAGTAATTTGCAATGCAAAAGTAAAATAAATCATTTGAATTTGTATTCCTGGGTCACTCACTGTCTTTTCTGCCTGCTATACCAAAAGGTGGGAAATACAGTTTTTTCTTGTGTTTGGTCATTAAATCGCTCCTAAACCTGGATGGATTTGAATGAAACTCTCAGGAAGTGATCACTGGATGTTCATCTATAACTGATTAACTTTTGAAGTCAAGATTTAGCCAGACAATCCATCATTTTTTAACATAATCTTGTTTAAGACTGCTTCCATTTAATAATGTTTTTTTTAGAATTTGTGTACAAGTTCAGAAGTTTAACTTTTGTGTTTTCTTCAACAACAACCCCTATGTGAGCCTCATATTTGCTCAAAATGAAACATTATTTTTTTCCTTTTTTAGGGCAGATTGACTGCATGAAAGAACCAAAAGCTGCTGTCTGTTTTCCACATCTGGTGCTTCCATTGCTCACCAGCTTTTCATCTGCTTGATCAGAAATAGTTCTGCTGGGCTGGGTCATTTGGAGCAAAACCATATCCATGCCATCTTATGCTTTGATGGCATGTTTTTAACTTATTCTTTATCATGTGAACTGCTCAGTGTTTAGACTTTTAGGAGTTCTTTAGACCAAAGGTTTGGCCTGCTTTTGACATTTCTGCACGGAGCTGCAGACTTTTTCTGACTTGTGTAATTCAGCAGTGATTGAATTAAAGCCCTGTCATTTTATATATTTTTTTGTGCTTAATGAGAACATTTCCCACCGCTGACCATGCCTGACATTTCTGATTAACTTTCCCAAACAGAGCTGGTCTGCAGGGCTTCAGGGTTACAAGACTGTGACACTCCACTCTGTCAGCCTCAGTTTGTGATTTGGATTGATAGGATTGTGGCATTTACGTATGAAAATATTGGCAAGTGCAGCACTAATTCTCATTAACGAATAAACAGACTTATTAAATTATCGTGGCACTGCCAAGCTCGCTGTTAAAGCAGAACTGGCACAAGTGATGTTGTTAGCCTGCAGGGAGATGATTTCTCTATTTGACAGCGCTGATCACACGCCAGTTCTGGCAACTACAAGACGGACAGCACGGAGGGATAAAGTACTTAAAAGTACCATTTTCAAACATATTCGCCCACATAGAATCCAATTAATCCCAATTTCAGAACTGTAAATAACCAATTTGGATACGACTCCTCTTTTTTTGTTGTTTTCTTCCACTGTTTGTATCAGCTCTACAAGAGACCATTAAGTCAAAGCTGGTCGTTGCTCTATGACAGGCTGCAGTCCAAATGCTATAGATCAACGTTGTGCCCAGCATTGTTGTTGTTAAATTGGAAAACTTTTCAGCGTGGGAGCTGAATAATCAGTGTCATCAATCACGCAGAGCTTTGCTACCGATTCACTACCCAGAAACTACTATGTCATAGAGAAACTCTTTTCCACTGAAGTCACGTTTAAGATGCATCGTTCCTCATACGTGACAGAAATGTAAACAATTTTCTTCCTTAGTTTAAAAATACAACAAAGGTTAAACTCCTTGAACTGTTTCTATGCAGCTCAAATTAACACTTAAAACCCTTAGTGTTCATTTTGATTATCGTTCTAAACATTTGAGTCATCCCTCATTTCTTTATATTGTGCTTTTATTAAGTCAGACATTAAAGTGGTTTGGAGTGATAGTTTTCTAGAATTTCTGGAGGATTTAAAGTTTCTTGTTGGTCTTCAGATCCTTATTGGTTAATTTATTGTCCATTTAGAAATGTGTTTTTTGTCAGCTAAACTTAATTCTGACGTATGAATCATTCAGAAATAAAAAGTTTGATAAACCCCAGAGATAAACCAATTTTATAGTGTCACATAACAGACAAGAACAACAACAAAAAATTTCTATTTGATTTATTTATTTTTTTTGGACTTTACCTTCAGTCTATTGCAACACTGCATGAAAAGGAGGACATCACAAGTATACACAAGACTGGCATTCAGTGGGGTCTTTGCTTTCCTTATGTATCACCATGGTTGCCTCTGTCAAAGATGGTGTCATAGTTTTGAAGCTTAAGGCATAATGGTACGCATTCAGTAACAGGAGAGAGAAGACATCTTTAAATGTTTTATAAAATTCATTTACATATTCATCTGGACCAGGACTTTTAGTATTCTTAAGTGATGACACAAATTACCCCTTCCTCAATAGGCTTCTCTAGCTCTGAAGCTGCTGGGTCAGTCTGTCCTATCTAATTGATTTCATCAAGGAACTCTGCAAGTTCTCGGTCATCACGATTTATACAATTCTGCGTCACCATTGTTTGACTGTTGTTCTGTGACCTATGTCCCATTTAACAGATACTGGTGCAAGATCAGAAATAAATAGTAAAGGGTTGTATTTTGATGTCTACTATCCTATACAACTGCCTGTGGAGTAAAAAAGTAGTCGATCCTGGAGAAGGATGCAAGTCTTCCTGAGTAGAATGGGAAACTTACTTCTCCATACATCAGCTAAGCCCATCTCCTGACACTGGTATTTCAGCATTTTACCCATTATAGAATGTGGTGCATTGGACATGGGTTGCTGGTCCATAATCTGACATTACGTAATTAAAATCCCCACCCAGCAGCAGCAGTCCAGTGCTGCACTTGAAAATGATATTAAACCTGGGTCATCTTTATTAGGTGCATATATATTTGTCAGTGAGTCTTCTTTAATCCAATAATTAAGATATATCTCCCTCCTTTGTCTTCCTGTATTATTATTTCTATGAAATTAATTTGCTTATGTGTATGAGTATTGAAACTGTATCATCTTCCAGAGTGGAGGGAGGAGTAATATGCTTTGTCTGCCCAAAAAACATATTTTTTTAATATATAAAATATTACCCAATTAATTAATTAATTGTTTATCATATATTCTTTAGTTAATATTGTTAATTGTTGAATTGAAACGTATACTTTGGCATGTTGATGCAATGTACCATCTGTACCAGGAGAGGGCGCTAAAAGGCCGAGAGTAACTTATCAGCCAATGACATAATAATGAAGAAGACGGCTTGACACGGAAGTTACGTCACTACAGGTCAACGTGCTAACGATAAAGGTGAGCGTAGTCGTATGAAATAAACCAATGTCAAGGAAATAAAACGTGAAATAGTTTTATATGGGATGATTCTGCCACACAGAACAGCCGTAAGATTAAGTTTAAAGCGACATTTCTATGTTACGTGTTGACATCCTTGACTTAGCCGGTTGAACTGTTAGTTTTCAATTGAAGCTGTTTTGCTACGTATTTGTCCCCAATTTCCTTTAAAACAATATTTACAATTTAAGCTTGGGGTCCCTAAGACTCTTTATAGTTTAGGACGCAGTAACAGTTGTATTCGGCTCGTTTCACGAAGCGTGTACATTTCCCCATATTGTCTGGACGCTGGACTTACAAGAATGCGAAACTCCATAATATTATGTACTATTTTATATCACCGTGAACGTATATAAGATAGAGATGAGATATATAAAGTAAAATTGATGATCCACAATACTGAAGATTAGTTCTTAAATTCGGCATGCTTTAAAATCTTGAACTAACATAAAAAGTATATAAATTTTAAGTCTGTAACTTGCTAATGCTATCGAAAACTAACATGAAGTTAACTCTTAATTTGAGGCTAGCATAGCAGGACTGTGGTGACAGTGGTTTATAAAAATCATGATTCTTACTGCTGCTTAAAATCCTTGACTTTTTATTTATGTGCTTGAAATTGTTACCAGAAATTAGTTGTAGCACATCACAAGACAAGGGAGTGAGACAAATATCTATTGAAAACATTGACAACATCCAGGTTGTTTTCTGCTAGCACTCTTTTCATTAAATGATTATCGTTTAAAAATGTGTACAACACCCTTGTAAGAAAATAATGTAAAATTCCTTAAACATTTCCCTGTACCTTTAGTCTTATTTTTAGTGACATTTTTGTTTTACTGTGTACTGTTCATGTTTGTGAATGAACGTCTTGAAAACTCAGTCTTGGAACTTGGATTTAGTGTTTGTTTTTTATTTTGGCAAATGTGTATGAACCCTAAAAAAGACACCAGCCTCTTGATTCAGTCCAGCTTGTATTTAAGACAATTACTTCATTTTTAAGCTAAAGCTGGTTTTGAGTTACTAACTGCAGCTTGTGCCATTTGGGTTTTTAAGCTAAAATTATAAAAGGGAATATGCATCTTCAGTTTAAATTAAATACATCAGTGATATTTTTTACACTAATGAACATTTATGATTTCTCCAGATTTTAAAAATTTGAGCTCAAAGTAATCATTTGGGGGTTTTACAGTGTTGTTTATTTGCTAGTTAAATTACCTCAAATGGTTTCGTAATGGTTATACCGGTACATCACATTAAAACTGTCAGTTTCAGTTTCTAGCCACAAGAGGGTGCCATTGGATTACTTTAGAAATGCTTGGTGTTTGGAAGGATTTCTTGCTCTCAAAAGAAAACAATGTTTACCACAATTTACCTATTAACATTCAACTTTTGTTTCTTCACCATGAAGCACCTGGGAGCCAGAGTGGTGTGCAGTCATGTGGCCTGTGGTCTGGACCGCGTTACGGACCTACGCACCTTACGTCACCTTTCCTGTGGCCCTTGTGGTCGGAGCAGTGGGTTACCACCTGGAGTGGTTTATCAAGGGGACGCCCAAACCTCGAGAGGAGGAGAAGGGCATCTTGGAACTGAGGGAGGAAAGAAAGCTGCGGGAACAAGTCGGTAAGGATGGCACTCAGGTGCTCAGCCTGAAGGAGAAACTGGAGTTCACACCTAAAGCGGCTCTCAACAGGAACCGACCCGAGAAGAGCTAAATCGTGTTGGTGTGACGGACTCGTGTTTGCAGTTTCTCACCTTAAAGGCACTGGGAGCAAAGGGGGTTGAACTGGAGGACAGAATCACCCATTCTTCTGTTCACCTCAGCAACATGTTCTCACTTGTGCTCTTCTGAAAATGTGATACTGCATGGATGAACAGCAGATAATTTGTAGAACTTGGAGCATAATAAATCATTCTGTTGTTGTTTTAAACCATATGTTATAAACCAAATCATGTCCTTCATGGTGCACATTCATTCATAAAATAAACAAGCCACTGTAATGATAACACAGTATTTATTCATCATTTAGGTGTTAAAATTTTAATCTAGTGACATGTTTTCGTTCTTTAGCTTGTCTGCTTGTGCACTAAAAAGAACGTTGTCTTTATGTCTGGTTATGGCTGCATAACCCAGTTTTTCCTGTGAGTTTGTTATAAAGTCGTTTCTTTCAAATGACTTCAAGTTATAAAAGTGTCACACACTGTTTGTCCTCTAATCTTTTTCTGTATGTTAAGAAAGGATATCTGATTAATGATGAAAGTGGTAAAAAAAAAAAAAAGGTTTCTTTTTATCTTCTATGACCTTTGATGGTATGTGACAGAATAAGTCAGGTTCAGAGGTTTTTCAGGGGTTGTAAGCTGCTTATTGTTTGCAACGTGCACGTGGTACTTTCATTTTTAGAAAGTCTGGATTCCTGGCACACCAAAAATCTGAATTGTGTGTTGTAGAAATGATACTGAATAAAAGAAAACTTTATATGCAAAAAACTTGTCTGGTTGAGATTTCAGAGCATACATTTGCTGTCACTTCAAGAAAAGGAAAAAAAGAAGTTCCTCTACAAATAAGAAACCCTGGGTGATCACAACACTGAAGCTTATTTTGACACTTTAAGAAGGCATTCATTAAACCACTGATTGATGTGGAATTTGACCATTAGAGCTGATTTATGTAAAAACAAAATGATGAAAAATGAAGATCCGAGGTTTTAGTCTGATGATTTTAATGTCTAACTTACAGTTTTACATAAGTTAGGTTTGTCTCTTCAAAGGGTTAAAACTGAAGTTTTACATTTTTGTTCCAGCTCCACCTTTACCTTTTAACCTGCAAGGGAAATGAACTTTAAAAATAAAGAAATTAACTAAAAACTCTTCATCCAGATTCTTGAGATCATTTTGTCTGGAGGGAAGCCAACAGCTCATTCATCTTTACCATGTTAGATGACTTTTAAGCTGATTTTAGGAAATACAGTGGTGTGAAAAACTATTTGCCCCCTTCCTGATTTCTTATTCTTTTGCATGTTTGTCACATAAAATGTTTCTGATCATCAAACACATTTAACTATTAGTCAAAGATAACACAAGTAAAATGCAGTTTTTAAATGATGGTTTTTATTATTTAGGGAGAAAAAACATCCAAACCTACATGGCCCTGTGTGAAAAAGTGATTGCCCCCCTTGTTAAAAAATAACTTAACTGTGGTTTATCACACCTGAGTTCAATTTCTGTAGCCACCCCCAGGCCTGATTACTGCCACACCTGTTTCAATCAAGAAATCACTTAAATAGGCGCTACCTGACACAGAGAAGAAGACCAAAAGCACCTCAAAAGCTAGACATCATGCCAAGATCTATCAGTCTGGTAAAGGTTCTAAAGCCATTTATAAAGCTTTGGGACTCCAGCGAACCACAGTGAGAGCCATTATCCACAAATGGCAAAAACATGGAACAGTGGTGAACCTTCCCAGGAGTGGCCGGCCGACCAAAATAAAGCACAGAGACAACTCATCCGAGAGGCCACAAAAGACCCCAGGACAACATCTAAAGAACTGCAGGCCTCACTTGCCTCAATTAAGGTCAGTGTTCACGACTCCACCATAAGAAAGAGACTGGGCAACAACGGCCTGCATGGCAGATTTCCAAGGCGCAAACCACTTTTAAGCAAAAAGAACATTAAGGCTCGTCTCAATTTTGCTAAAAATCATCTCAATGATTGCCAAGACTTTTGGGAAAATACCTTGTGGACCAACGAGACAAAAGTTGAACTTTTTGGAAGGTGCGTGTCCCGTTACATCTGGTGTAAAAGTAACACAGCATTTCAGAAAAAGAACATCATACCAACAGTAAAATATGGTGGTGGTAGTGTGATGGTCTGGGGATGTTTTGCTGCTTCAGGACCTGGAAGGCTTGCTGTGATAGACGGAACCATGAATTCTACTGTCTACCAAAAAATCCTGAAGGAGAATGTCCTGAAGGCCATCTGTTGGTCAACTCAAGCTGAAGCCATCTTGGGTGCTGCAGCAGGACAATGACCCAAAACACACCAGCAAATCCACCTCTGAATGGCTGAAGAAAAACAAAATGAAGACTTTGGAGTGGCCTAGTCAAAGTCCTGACCTGAATCCTATTGAGATGTTGTGGCATGACCTTAAAAAGGCGCTTCATGCTAGAAAACCCTCAAATAAAGCTGAATTACAACAATTCTGCAAAGATGAGTGGGCTAACATTCCTCCAGAGCGCTGGAAAAGACTCGTTGCAAGTTATCGCAAATGCTTGATTGCAGTCATTGCTGCTAAGGGTGGCCCAACCAGTTATTAGGTTCAGGGGGCAATCACTTTTTCACACAGGGCCATGTAGGTTTGGATTTTTTTCTCCCTAAATAATAAAAACCATCATTTAAAAACTGCATTTTGTGTTTACTTGTGTTATCTTTGACTAATAGTTAAATGTGTTTGATGATCAGAAACACTTTGTGTGACAAACATGCAAAAGAATAAGAAATCAGGAAGGGGGCAATAGTTTTTCACACCACTGTAAATCATATGGAAATGAAACATTGTATTTAGTTAAACCTGGACATTTCAAACTTAAAAATAAAAATATACAAAGTGTCTTTTCTGTAAACTTATTTGGAATTGTTTTTGCCAACCTCATTCAGTTTTCACAAAGTATTGTTTTACAAAACACTTTGGTTTAATAATATTTTTACTTCTGATCGCAAAAAGTCTGACAGAAGAGAATTTATTGTGTTATCAGGCCAGGGGTCTGTGACCTTGATGCCATTTCTGCTACTTGTCAGAGCAGCAAAGTGAATTTGAATCTCAGAATAAAGAAATCAAATCTTTAAAGGTTGTTTAAGAACTATACACACATACATGCATGTTTTATACAATTAGGAATATGTTAAGTTTTGACATTTTTTTCACATTAGATCAAAAATAGTTCAAACTTGTGAAGAAGGAAAAGAAGAACTTCTTGTTTTACTCCATTAAATGTAAACACTATGCAAAACCTTTTGAATCCTTTATATATTTGTGAAAATTAATAAAGGACTTTGAAACCAGAAAGTGAAGACAAAAGTTGACTGACTGAATTCCTTCTAAGAAAAACACGCCTTTATTAACTTCAACTTTTTTTAAGCTTTAAGCAAAGGGAAGTCATTCTAGGTCTTATTGTTTTCAGAAGGACTGCCATATTTTTATAGAAGGTATTTTTTTGTGTCTCATTAAGTATTCTTAAAAAGGTTTAATTTTTGAAGTGGATTTCATAAAACATTTGGAGAGTTATGCATGGATTTTTACAGGGAAACAGGTCAAACTTACTTCTATATAGTGATCATGAAAGTAGATAAATCATGTATTTGTTATTATTGGTGTTAACAAACAGAGCCACATGTTGCAGAATCTTGCATTAGATAATGATGAGGACGACAGTTTTGCTAAAGGTAAAAATATGGGACTGCTGAGGACTGGGGGGATATACTCTCATGCTTTCTGTCTAATTGTTTGGGGCATCCAGAAAAAGAATTGTCTGGAGAAGAAAAGAAAAGTGCTACTTTTAGGAAACCTTCCCCCAACTATCCAAGCATAGTCTAGTGGTGCCTTTCCCAGCATGAAGGCTAAACTGATAACAAAGTGACACAAAGAACAAAACTGCAAAATGTTGGGTCTAAGTCCAGGAAACTCCCAGACCTGATTGAGAGTTTGTAGTCACTCCTCAAGAGGTGGGTGGAGAAACAAAAAGCCAAAAGTACCAACAAAGTCTAAGCATTGATTATGAGGAATGAGCTGCTGTCAGTCAAAATGTGGACCAGAAGTTGATTGACATCATGCCAGGGTGGATTGAGGTACTGAAATGACAAAAACACTACTACAAATATTGACTTTTTGCATAAATGTAATGTAATTGCCAGCAGAAGCCTCTAAATAAATGAGATTCATGTGATCGTGGAGCAGCTGTGGCTCAGGAAGGAAGGACAGTTGTCCATCTATCCAAAGGGTGAGCAGTTTGATCCCTGGCAACAGCAGGCCCTGTGTTAAAGTATCCTTGGGTAAGATACTGAACCCCCAAGTCCTCCCCTGGGAACCATATAAATGGCAGCGCACTGCTACACAGCAAAATCGGAAGTGTTAATTTGACACCTATAGTGTTAAACTTAACACTATGCTGGTGTTTATATAATTCTCACCGGCTCTGTGTTAAATTTACACTTTGAGTAGTGTTAATATTTTAACCCTATCACAGTGTTAAATTTTAACACACACAGTGTTATTTTGTGATACTTTATAGTGTATTTTTAACACTTAACCGAGTTAAAAAATACTTTTTTTAAAACACATTGAGAGTGCATTACTAACTCAAAACAGTGTTCTTTTAACTCACTTTTAGTGTTCATTTAACACATTAAAATGTACTTATCACACAATTTTGCTATTCATTTTCACTTTTGTTTTTAGTTTTCTTACATTTTATTCCCTTTCACTAAACGTTATATAAGACATTGCAGAAACAGACCCATATTTTTACCTACATCTATACATCTAAACTGACAACTGATATACAATTCTGTACTATGTAAGAAGATGTAAGGTGCAACAAATCATGAAAACAATATCTTTGAACTGTTTATAAAAACAATTCCAAGCACCATTAACAATTGGACAGACCAACATTTGCACACTTATAACATAAATAACGGTACAATAGGTTCTCATTTCCACCATAAACATTTTGTAAATCAAAAGGCCTATGAATGACAAGACTGTTTACATTGAAAACAATAATTTCATCACTTTCAAACACTTGATAAGCATGAAAATGCTCACTGAAATGGTCAACCACAAGCTTGTCCATTAGAAAATAGATCTCACTGTTGACCACAAGTATCTTTTTGATTTTGCAAAACAGGCATTTCATGTTTAACTTCACTGCAGATAGCAAGTCCTTGCCGGTACTCTGTTCCACTAATTTTAACCCACTTAGTAGAAAAAATGTCATTTGATACAACATGCAATTCTCTTGTGAATATTTCTCTATAGTCCTCATTGTTCACATTAAATGATTTCATAGGTCCATACGCAATATGGCTTAAAGGTGATGATTCCCAGTGATACACTGTAAAAAAAAATGTAATTTTTACAGTAAAAAACTGGCAGCTGTGGTTGCCAGAAAAATTCAGTCAAAAATCCTGTGAACTGTAAACATTTTTACTGAACAAACCGTGTTTACCACAGTAATACAGATACCTTGGAGCTACAGATGAAAAGGCTCCGTGTCCTTTGGCTTTTCATATTATTTCATCTAATTATGATTTGTTCAGTAACATTTTTTACATGTGCACAGTATTTTTTACGGAATTATTCTGGCAACCACAGCTGCCAGTTTTTTACTGTAAAAATTACATTTTTTTTTTTTACAGTGTAGCCTATGGACATTTGATGTTTTTTAGCAAGTGATTTTGTGATGTTCTTGAAATTTTTAAGTGTGTTTTTAAAAACCTTGTGTTTCGCCTCAAATCTCATGCTCCACATATGTATCAAAGGTCCAATTTTTCTTATACAAGCTGGATAGTGAATCATAAAGTGATGTTTTGGGATAAGATTCTTATATACTCACATGTCAAATGCAAAAGAATAATTTCTCCAAGGGGACAATAAAAGGAAAAATCTATTATACTCCTGTAACCTTATAGAAACATCTCCAAAAACACCAAAAAAGTGAAAAATAATACTTGCAGCATTTTCAAAACTTTTACCCATAGCTGTATGGATGTGGTTGGGCCCAGGCGCTTGGTGCTTAAGCCCCGGGTGTTTTCTGAAAATCAGAATCTGAATCTCCCCAGATCTCAAGAACAAAAAATAAAAAAGCAACTATCTTCACATTATGCATTAAGCCTGTAGCATAACATGAGGACATGACCTGTTTTCCTTCTGATTGCCAGACATTCTTGTAATCTTTTAACTCTTTAAAATTCTGGTCAATATTTTAGTAGGGAACATGTTGATTCATGTCTCACTGAAACATGAACTGACCTAGATTTTAAAAAAAAATGCCTTTTTTAAATTAAAGAGCTTATATTTCCCAAAACTAATATTAAAATGATGCTAAAAGGATACATTTTCATTGTTTTCTAAAGTAGACATTAAAGGCATCAAGTGGTCCTGATCAATAGTTCCAGACTTTCTTTGGACTTTGGACAAGTGGATTACAAAAGAAGAAGTGCTAAGGACAAGTTTTCATCTTATAGCTCTTCTTCAAACAACTTGTTGGTGGTAAACTTATTTCTATCAAATTTTAGCATTTTTCACAGATTCAGATAAACAAATGGAAACTTTTTCCCAAACTGGTTCTCATAAGTTGTCTGTTCTGTCTCGACTCAGCTCTGGTTCAGCCCTTGAGCTTAGGAGCCTTTTTATGCCTGAACGATTCAGAGGTCAGAGTTGAGTAGTTTATCAACAACAACCATCCATCCATCCATCCATCCATTTTCTGTAGCCGCTTATTCCTCCACAGAGGGTCGCGGGGCAGCTGGTGCCTATCTCCAGCGGTCAAGGGGCGAGAGGCGGGGGACACCCTGGACAGGTCGCCAGTCCATCGCAGTCAACAACAACCATTTCTCTGAAAATGATCTAAAAGCAGCAAAAAGTCAAAAGAAAACCTGTAAAATACCTTCAGAAAGTCTGGAGAACTGGTGATCAAAACAACCTAAAAAAAAAACAGAAATTTGTGTGCAAAGAAATCAAAATTGGCTTAAAACGTTTTCACAAAAAAATAAGGATTCTCATGAACATATTTCTAGACTGGGTTAAAGTCCCTAATGTTTATACATCCTGACCATGCCTCTGGATGTACATACTAATCTTATCAAGGATACAATAGTTATCTTTTTAACATCTTTTACAGGCAAACATCGGGACATAGAGCAACATTTGTCTTATTATTTTTTGAAAGCATCCTGCTTTTATCTTCACTTCTCATTCCATCGTTAATTCTGAGCTCATTGCTGGTCATCATAAAGTCTGCAGCCTCTCTGTTGTTCCAGTTCTGCTATGTGACCCTGCCAGCTGGTGAAATGGGAATGATTATGGCTCCCAGACTTCCACTGGCACCAGAGTGGTAAATGTTGTGCCGTCTGCAGCCACCTTAAGGCTTTTACTCCTCTTTTAAGTTTGCTATCAGAGAAATGACCCACTTCACTGCAGCGACCTTGGGAAGAAGCAATTACTTCAAGCTTGTGGGAGTTTCCATTCAGAAGCAGTTATGGTGGAGAAGTGGTGGCGAGGCTGCTGCAGATTGCACTGAGTTCACGGGGACTCTGGTGTGTGAAAGGTGTGTGTGTCCTCTTGGGAACAATCAGGGGACAGGTCGGTTATCTAACAATGGCCCAGCTTCTCAGATCTGGACATCACTATGGGAACTAAGGACAAAGTTTCTTGGGAAAATGAGAAGGATGTTAGGAGGCCCTCCATTGTTTCTGCTGGACGATAGGAATAATGGGTGTGGGTGATGCTGGCAGCTTGTTTTTTTAAGAAGGTCCAGTCCAGCATCCTAAATGGACAGGCTGGAGACAGTGTTCCCTGTGCTGCATGAACAATAGACCGCCTACTGTATATGCTGGAAATGTCCTACATTCCCTTATCAAACAACCCTAAATAGTCCTTTTAAATCACTTCATTCTTTTATTCACATAATGTCAACCAGTGCTTGTCTGGCTCAATGATACTTTGCTTGATTGCTTGTTCAGATGCTTTTATTTTATCTTGCAAAGTCAGAAGTGATCAGGGGAGCCATCATTGCCTAAGATACAGAATATATGGCAGCAGTTTGGAGGGTGATGCAGCTTCAAGAAAACTATGATTTTTAACTAGCAAAAGCAAATGACAGCACAGACAAACATGTGCTTGTCACTGTTAAGAGTTTTCTCAGTAGGACAGGCTTTAAATAAGAAACAAAAATACACTGCAGATATGCTTTACTGCTTTTAGACAAGACAGCTAGTGGATTGTGAAAAGTAAGGGCTGACCTTGATTTATTCCTATAAATACTTAGGTTCATCTTCTTGTTACAGTTGGCATTCTTTTTGGTTTTTACTTGTTTTTGAACATTCACCATGGACTCTTCTTGTTCATCATAGTCCACTGATGGAAAAAAAATAAAATTATGCAGAAAAAAAAAAAAAACACACTCCGCTGCTAGAATAACTACGGAAGCCCTGAACGGCAAGCAAGGAAAACATTTTTTAAGGGTGGCCCATTTTCTGAGTCTGGGCTATTTTATTTTTCATCTTGACTTTCTGACTTCAATGAACCCTGAATAGTACAGAGCCTGTCTCATGACATGGTGGAAAAATAAATAAATTGTGGCCACGACGTAACTATAACGTGCGCACAAAATAGTAATTCGTTCCCACGAAATATTAATTTGTGCGAACGTTAAACATATTTAGTTCCCACGAAATAATAATTTGTTCCCACAAAATAATAATTCGTGCGAACGTTAAACATATTTCGTTCCCACAAATTACTATTTTGTGGGAACGGAATAGTATTGATGATATTATCCCGCAGTGCACCCTCATTTCCATCTGCACCAGCCGTGATAACGATCTACCCACTGATGTTTGAGTGCTTTTTCTAATTCAGTTCTTGTCATTTTTACCTATCTTTGTCACTTTGTCATGAGCTGTATGACTTGTTACACAACTTTCAAACTTTCTACCACACGTTTTGTTGCGTGGAGTGGTAAACTCGTGTTTCTGCAGGACGCGCAGCCCTGTGTGGCAGGATGAGCATGATTGCTCCTGGTTTTATTGGCCACACCTGTAGCTGTTCTAGTGATTACTCACTGGCCAATAACCCAGGGAGTGACCGCCCTGGTCGCGCCAGGACGCTGCTGTTTTGCCTGCGGGGACTTCCTCTTCTCCTCGTTTCGTCTCCAGCACAGTGGAGCAGCGCTGCAACCTCCAGCCTCTCAGACATTGATTGGGACTCCACTTGCTGCCAGATCAGTCCAGTCCAGTAGCAGCTGGCAGGTCAGCTGGACCATGGCAGTTCAGCTTCTGGACTGCAGGACTCTATGGAGCCGCGGGACGGACGCTGGTCCCGGACGATTTATTAGAGCGTACCGGTGCTCGTGAGGGCTTGTGTGTGGTGTGTGTGTGTGGGGAACAGTCGGGAGAGAGGGACTAACAATGTGTCATTAACCATTTTCATTCCTTTCTTTCAGTGGAGCTCGCCTGGAGGAGGTGGAGCCGGGCCCTCTGCAGAGGCAGCAGCTGGAGCAGCACCTAGGATGGGTGGGTGTGGTGCACCCTCAGGTTTGTGGTCTGCTGCCCTGCAGGCTTCTGCCCCCTGCTGGTGGATCCCCACTGTTTGGTTGGGGCTTATGACTAGTTTTGTTTTATTTGTAAATAAACCCATTATTTTAAACATCCTTGGTCCTGTCTCCTTGGGGTAAACATGAGCCTTAGTGCTCCTTATTAA
Organism: Callopanchax toddi; assembly: GCA_006937965.1. Classification (NCBI taxonomy): domain Eukaryota; kingdom Metazoa; phylum Chordata; class Actinopteri; order Cyprinodontiformes; family Nothobranchiidae; genus Callopanchax; species Callopanchax toddi. The sequence goes on from SSNR01000290.1 coordinate 293,778, forward strand.
CATCCACTCTGTCACACCTGCACACAAATCATGGCACTGTTAAAGTAGAGCTGATTGATAAAGGGCACACGATATTTTAAACATAAAACCAGAGTCCAATATCTCCATCAATATCCAGAAATCACTGAAATGTCCCCAGTAATTCTTCTATCAGGGTGCAGCCAAAGAGCTGCATCCCCCGCAATAATACATGCAGCCACAGCTGACCAGTGCTGCCCTGCTGTGCATGGAGTCCAGCCCGGGTCCCACGAATTAATTTGTGCGCACAAAATACTAATTTGTGCGCACATATATGTTTATAATTTGTTATATTTTATATAAAATTTATAAAAGAAAAAAAAACGGTCGGAAAGGGAGTGACTTTCTCCGCAAACTTTAGGATTCATAAAAGAAAATGTGACAGAGAAATGTGGTAACTGTGCAAACTTTGGACCTTGCACATTTTGGAGGCGGTCAAAAAACATTTTTTATTTTGGAGACGGACTAAATAAAAGCGCTTTCAGTCAATATAATAACATGTTTTTAATGAGGTGGGTCGGCGGTTTTCAAATGTGCAGGACCCGCGAGCTGATAAAAACCCTGACCCGCGAATCACTAGTCCCAGGAGGGGACCAAATGGAGGGACGAGATGTAACGTTGCTAGGCAACGTGACGCGTCTGGGGAGTACCGGCCATCTCGGAGATTGGCTGAGGACCGGGTGCGCATCAGCAGACGCCTGAGGTGCACCCCAGTGGAAATGTGCAGTGCCAAGATGGCCAATGGCGTGGTGGCTCCCATGGCCCTCTCTGGATGTCAACACTCCTAGATTGGTTCTCTAATTCTGGGATTTTATTTTAGCTAGCTTTTATTTACATTTTTACTTTTAAAAAGTTTTATTTTATTTTGCAGGAAATTTTGCAGGAAACTTTTGCAGGATCTTACAAAACAAACTCAGGATCTTGCAAAAATCTAAAAAAAAAAAAGTTTTTTCCTGGGTCCCCAGAGGGGCTCCGTAGTGTCTTTCACTCAAACAAAATCTGTTTTTTTAACTCTTTATTTTGAAAGTCTTGTTTTAAGCTAACCAGAAGTGACTGACTTTAGCTAGCCTGTTATAATCCAAACATCATCTCTTCCATTAGCTTATATGGGCTTGTCTCTCTTTGTATGTGGTTTGTCAAAGTGACTAAATATCATTTTACCCGGTAATTCTGTGCAAACAAATGTGTAGTACACCCAAAACCATTGTGGCCACTCTTTTGTGTTTATTAAAAATATATAAATTTTTGGTAATATTGTGAGATGTGGGCTGCATGGTGGCACAGTTAGTTAGCACTGTTGCCTCACAGCAAAGAGGTTGTGGATTCGCTTCCCAGCTCTGCGGCCTCTCTGCGTGGAGTTTGCATGTTCTCCCCGTGCATACGTGGGTTCTCTCCAGCGTCCTCCCACTGACCAAAAACATGACTGTTGGGTTAATTGGTCTGGTACTAATTGTCCCTAGGTGTGAGTGGGTGTGTGCCTGGTTGTTCGTCTTTCTGAGGCCCTGCGATGGACTGGCGACCCATCCAGGGTGTCCCCTGCCTCTCGCCCCTTGAGCGCTGGAGATAGAGCCAGCTTCCCTGCAACCCTCTGTGGAGGATGAAGCAGGTATAGAAGATGGATGGATTATGAGGCGTTGACATAATTTCTAACAGTGACTAAAAGATGTTACTGTGTTTTATTTTCATATGAACTGGAAAGATACAGGTAAAATGTATCAGCAATGAGGACATGAAGTACACTCTTTGTCATCCAAATAGCATCCGATGCTTTGTTCACTGCTACAAATGATGTGTCTGAAAATTTTTCTAAAAATCAGTTTTCCCTAATAAATACAATAGTGGTCGCACAATCATTTTGGGTGTACTACAAATGGACACTTTATTTATTCACACACTCCTGACCTTTTGAAATAACGAAGTGAAGCTGTATTTGGAGCATCACATTCTAAATATGGGAATCACTGCTGTGTTTAGTTCAGACAGCCAGATTTAAACATACTGTTCAGTAAAATACACAATATAACACTTTAGTTTGTATAATAGAACCTTACTTATTCAGTCCTCAGATTCTGTAACATCATTACTCTTTTCAATCCAGAAACCCAAAATAAGTTGCACACAAATTAAATGATTTAATAAAGGTTTTATTCAACTTGTAACAGCAGTCAGTGAACATTAAATGCATTCATCACCCTGTGTTTGACAGGATTCTTTTTTTCTCCCTCATAGAAGATGGATCAGAAGTTCTACACATCCCAGCTTGAACAACAGGAGTTAGATGGATGGTTTTTACCCCCTTTATCAATGATGAGGTCTGGAACAGGTTGGTAAGCAGCATCCATCCTGTTTTAGTTCAAATGTGTGAAACTCAGACGTGACTTGAGCGTCACATCTTCCATTTCAGCTCTTTTGATTATGTAGCCATTACTGGTTCATTCATTAACCATCATTAATATAAGTGCAGGATTATTTATAGTTTTAACCAACACAGAAGAATTAATATAGATTAATATATCATTTATTTATCTTTTTTCCTTTGTCTTCATTATAACTTCATCTTCTTTAGATCAAATAAGGAATATTATTGTTAATCATATGACAACAGGTTAACTGTTATTCTATCCTGTTACATAAGCAGCTGTGACACTAAATATCTTTATAAATGCTGTTAAATGTTCCAGGAGTGTCAGAGTGTAATTAGAGGTGAGTGATCTAGACTCAAAATTATATCACAACAACGCTACAAGGAAATGAAAAATATCAATATTTATGATCATTTGGATACAAAAGTTGTATGAAAGCACTTTATTGAAAAAATACAAGTCTGAGAATTACTGTAATGGAAGGGCTTGAAAGAAAGTATCCTCTTTTTTTTTTTTTTTGAAAAGCCTGTAAAGTGAATCATCAGGTAGTACTACTACTAATAAATACTTATGGTTCAGTGGCCTACACAAGTTTTCCACTTACATTCAGCGTATCAACTTGACAGCAGCATTGACTACAATGTTATTCTCATTGCACTTGTTTGAGAGAAGACTTTAATTCAGTACAGTACTTCACAGTACTTCACACAGAAACAGCAACGCGTGCAGGATGACATCACTTTGTTGCAGAGACGCTATTGGTTAATGCCAGCAAAAGGAGAACAAGGAAGTAGCTTGAAGCCGATTATGTCTGTGGACTGGAGGTATTATAAAGTTGATGACAACATTGTAGAATCAGATGTAGCGTTTATAAACTCTATTTATATGGTTTATAATTGGCACATACTTCTGTAGTTTCACTACTAAGTTTTGTAAGTTTTATACGGAGAAAAATCTCTGATACTATCACCTTTTAGTGCTTACAGGAACATCTCTAGGTTCGATTCTGATGTCACAGTGAGTAGATTATGCATTTAATATTGACAATAGAAATCTGAGACTAGATACTAGACTTCATGATTTTATTATAAAAGACGTACGACAGATATCACAGATAAGAAAAAGGTAGTTAGCAGGTGGTCAGCATTAAGTCATTCACGATGGTAAGGTGTTCTGAATTGAATCTTAAATAAGTTTTAGTAGAATGAGTCTCATGATTGGTTAGGAGACTAAGGGTTTACTTAATTTAGATTAAGGGTTCTAATGGAGGGTACTAGTTACGGATGGATCAGTAACTAGTTTGAGTGAGCTAAAGTTGTTAGCTTTTATCAAGAGGCCTTTAAGCTTTACCAGAATTGTGGGACTTAGCTGCGTTCCATGGATCAGCACCGCTGGGGTCGGATGAGACAGCGCGGAGGTGGTGTTCCCTCCTTGGTCAGGATCAGACGGCTGTGGGGGTCTGGGACCGCCGGAGGCCACGGTGTTTTCCGGAGATACGAAGCTTAGTGGACCCATCTCTGGCAGGGAGCATCGAGGGCTGGCATTCCCGTAACGGAGCGTCAGACTGAAGGTGTCTGACCTCAGAGGGAAGCTGGTTTCATCGGCTCAGACGGGCTGATAGAACCATCTCCGGGTGAGCCGGCAACTAGCGTTAGCTGTGTAGAGGTTGACAGCTGAGATGACGTCTGGTTAGTGTCAGGACCAGAACCGCTCTCCCTAGCTTCCGGGGTCGGAAGTGCTAAAGAGGAATCTAAATGAAACGTGGGCCAATCAATGGGGGAGTTATTAACTCACGTGACTCAAACCACTAACTCTTATTGGTTATTTGGGTGAAGTAATGAGTGACGTAGTTGTCTTAACCTTTAGCATTATGTATGTGAAATAATACTGATGTATGGATCAGACATTCATTAATACTGGGAGAAAATGCATTAATCACATTAAGACATTTTAAAACAGTTTGATTAAGAGTAATGACGTTAGAAGGAGACGTCTGGAAGTCTTTGAGTTATTATTAACTAAAGAGTGAAAACCAGTGAGTCTTCCAGAGAAACGTCCTTGATCTGGGAATGTTAATCCAGGTTAAATAATAACAGAGTCATTTTATTCCAAGTTATTGGGAAAAAGATGGTTATTATTTGTGATGATCCTAGAGATCAGAATTCAGAGGATATAACGTATTTCTTTATGTTACACAGATCAGGACTTGGTATCAGCAGATCCTCAACATCAAATGACTCGGACTAGAGGGCATAAAAACCTGATCAGGACATTCCTAACACATACACACACACACACACACACACACACACACACACACACACACACACACACACACACACACACACACACACACTTGTAGCGTATTATAACCTGTTTTTATTGTTATAATAGACACACACTTCCGCAAAGTTATTAGCTTAGTTTGGTAGGTTTTACACTGAGCTATGCTGAGATACCCTCACTAAACTAATTGTTATGCAGAGATACTTCTAAATTCTCCTTAATTCAAAGTGAGGAATTACGTACCTTAAAGATAGGAACCGGAGGCAGACTTAGACTACACTTATTTTATTAAGCAAACAGATTGAACAAACAGACAGAGATATGAGGTAGGGAGTTGCATCTTAGGGAGTTCTTCTGATGGCATTAAGCTGAGAGTTAATGACGAGAGCCTGTGATATAAGATATATCTAGGGAATTACCGAACTAGTTATGAGGGGAGTTGGAGACTAAGTTGACAGGAGTGTTACTTATCAAGAGCCTCAGTTTTACCAGATCGGAGTTGGTACCTGCTGAGATCGCTCCAGGATCACCTCGACGTGGCAGGTGGAGGGTCGTCTGTGGGTTGGTTGCCCTGATGTCCCTCGGATTGTCCCAGGTGGCCGTGAGGCCGCCCCAAGGCACGGAAGCGTCCGATGAGTCGGTCAGCAGCTCCATATCTGGCTGAGGAAAGAGGCTAGCAAATTCTTCCCCATGGCAGGTGAAAACGAAGCCGACGGATGGTGTCTAGCTTAGAGCCGGGGAAATGTCTTCGACTTGTGGGGCTAGAACCCACAGGGAAGTCGGCACCTGAGCGTACCGTGTAGCTGAGAAAACGGTTGCTTCTCGTCTCGTTGCTGGCTGAACGAGAACTGAGGGACTTCCGGGCTGGAAGTCTAACATGGCATCTTTTTGATGCGTGGCCCTATAGGAAACGAGTTTACCAAGTCACGTGGTTCTCGTCATTAAAGATCCCAGTTTAACCCTAAATGGATTATTAATATGATTTAACCTTTTAGCAAAAGTAGAAACATGAAATAATACTGATGCAACATCAACATTCATTAATACTGGAAGAAAATGAATTAATCATATTAAGACATTTCTGGACAGTGGATTAAAGGTAGTGTCCTTTAGAATGAAACATCAAAGAGTCTTTAAGTTTAATTATTAACTAAAGAAAGTCTTCTGGGTCTTCCGACACGACCGGGTCCTGGAAGGAATGTTGATTCAGGTTACAACATAATAAAAGTCATTTTAATCCAAGTTATTGGGACAAAAGATGGGTTATTGTAGTGATGATCAACAAAGGTCAAAGTTCAGAGGATATAACGTATTTGTTGACGTTACACACTCATGCAAAACCAAACAAAAAGTTACATTGTGTTCCTTTAAGGATCAAGGTCATGCTGCATTGTATAGTATTTCCCTTTGTCCCCTGCATGTTGAGGCACAGGGGGTGACTTTATTTTCACATTTGACCATTTGTTTAGTTTGTTTCAACATAAATTACTAAGCTGCTCTACAGCAGCAGCATAAACTAATGCAAAACTGTAAAGGTTAACAAACAGGTGATATAATGTTCTAACACATCAGTTTAACTTTTTTGAACGAGAGTTGCTTTAAATACCCCATAATGACCTGCTCATTTGTCACTGAACTGCAGCAGCGTCTCTCCCGATCTGACTAGCGGTCAGAGAACTACTTCCCATTTCTAGAGAATCCTCTCACTTTGAGTGATGTCACCAGTGGATATGGTTCACTCTGTAGATAAATCAAAATATCCTTAAAGCATTGAGGTAAAGAAAATCATCTGAACCAAAACAATGTTGTTGGCAGGTTGGTCTCGAAAATACCTTGAAAAAAAGTTCAAGACCTAACTCACTGAACCCAACTGTCCCAGTACACATACACGCATATCTACTGTATGTGAGCTACAGAGTATCTTGTACCGATGCTCTTTATTGACTCCAGCCTCACAGAGGGTACTTTGTCCATGTCCCACCACGTGTCTTTGATCGAACATCTGTAACATTAGCTCAAAAAAGACGAGGGAGGACAGACAAAACAATGCAACAATGCCCACCACAGCACCATTGTCAGGTGAAACAATCCCCATCGACCGATCCCTCGGGACAAACAATGCTGGACCAGGAAACAGATACAGACCCACTTCCTCCCCAGTGTTTAAATTTAGAAACCTGTCAAAGAATTTTGGTTTTGTTTTGCGGAGTACTCCAAATACCCAGATTAGGAGCGTGTGCATGAATGCAACATTGTTATGGATACAAATTTGTATGACTTGTTTAAAGGGATGTCAAGAAAAGCAAAAAGGAGTTGGCACATGCTCGACATGTCCTCAAACAAGCACTCCGCAACATAAACACTCAATTATAAAACAAGGCCTGTGCCATGCAATGGAAAATACATTTGAACTTTATCCAAAAATAGTGATTTACATAACTTTCTTGACCTCGTTCAGCCTCTAGTTGCTATTTTAAGGCCTGTTTGTCCCTACAGATGTGAGTATTTGGGTTCTAGAGTGTGTGTTTATGCATGTGACTTTTTGCCTCGAGGTATGCAGATCTTTTCAGCAGGTCAGCGGACAGGAAGTATAAAAATTTCTTTGAACACAGTGCAGACAAACTCTTCATAGACCACATTGGTGCCAGGTAAACAATCCTTTCAGGAATACTTTTAATGACGTGTCGACACTGCTTTACAGAGTCAAAGCTGGGTTTTTAGGATTGTTTGTGCACCTTTCACCAAACTGAAAGACTTTTATTATCAGCAGCATGCGGCCGAGCAATAGGCTAAGGAAGTGGATCAGCAGTGACTCTAACAATGTCAGGAAACAGAGTCAAAGTGGCATCTGAACTCAGAGCATCCTTTAATGACATCTCAACAAATTCTCACAGATAATTTATGTCTCTTGTTTACTTTAATGTTACAGCTTTAAATTGATTTGTATTCATTGTTTTTACTGTTTTTAGGTGCCCCTTTAAGACACTTTAATTGATGGTGGGAAAGGGTCTAGACATTAGTATTAAAGCAACAAAGTTAAAGAGGGATGTGTGTGTGTGTTCTAATTTTTCTGAAGAGGAATCAAACCCTTCCTTCAGATAACCTATATTCACTACTTTATCTCTAGGTTTATTTTCCTGACTAGAACAGGGCGTTTTACTTCTCCGCAAGTGCAAAAAATTCAAAACTTCTGTTGTTTTGTTTCTGGCTTTGGGGCAGCCTGGCAGCAGTGGGCCTGTATCGGTTGCCCTGTGCAATGTGTTCCATGACCCCTCCTGGCTTTTTTTTGAAAACACAGACGTGAACGCGAGCCCATGAAGACTGAGATAACGGAACTATTTATGAATGCCAGCAGAGTTCTCATGAGCAGGCGCCGATCTGCCAATTTATCCCTGACACAGGCTGGCTAATGCATTCCTCTTTATAAATCAAGACATGATCAAATTAATAAAACAGATTTATTAAAAAACAACATAAGAATCTCCCTTTTTTCACACACAGGTCAAACTCTTTGTTATGAGAACCTGACTCACTTCAATTTCCTGTTACCGGCTCATTGTGATGGAAACAGTCCAGAAAATGAGTGGAGGAGCTGCTGCAGCTCCGTCACTGATAAGAAATACCACTTCATTTTATCAGAGCGTGGACGAGAACCCTTGTTGAAGGTGTTGACTTCTGAATTTTATCAGTTGCTCTACATGGGAATGTAAAATGCATTAACAGCGAGGCTTCTCGAGTGGGAGGGGGGATTAAATAGAGCATAGTGTTGCTCTGGTCGGTAGGAACTTCTGAATTATGTCCTCATTCCCTGCAAAGCCAGACTCCTCTGATTTGAAAACGGACATTAAATCAAACTTCTATCCCCCCACTAGCTGGTTTAGAGGAGGTATGATCACGATATTACTTGCATACGTGTGTTTTATTATTCTCAGTATTTATTCTGTTATCAGGAGGAGTTCAGTGTCACTGGATTGCAACTTGATGGAGTTCTCCCTCTGCTTTCAAAAAAAGACACAAAATAAAACCATTCTATAGCTACGATATGTAAACATCCATATAACAAATGTGGTGAAGTTTCTGATTTTTATTGGCAAAATGACAAAAGGTGATGCTTTTGTTTTTGTGCATGTTCATTAAAATAAATTATGAAATACTGGATGGATTTTAATGAAACTTTCATAAAGTAATCATTATTTGCACGTCTGCATTTTGATTAGCTTTTGGAGTCAGTCTGGTTCGAGATGGTTGCTACACCTAATCATTTTGATCAAACACAAACATGACCCACAGAGCTACAGGTTGTGTGAAAATTTTCCTTAAAAAATTTACATTATGAATTTTTGTTAAATTCTTTCAGTAAAATATTTTATGAACCACTGGATGGATTTGAAATGATTACACTTTAAAAATGATCATGAGCTGACAGCTTCATCAGTAGTTCATATAGTTCTGTACACTTTATTGTTCTCCAAATAATAAATATCAGTATTATTATTTCTTTACAAAACCTTACATTTTCAGTACATTTAATTTGAACCTGTACATCTCTGTACCGCTTTCAGTCCATTCAGTGTGCAGCCACTTTGAATTTGAGCCAATAAAAGGTTGCAGTGGGCCTTACTCCTGTTTCTCTGTTGCTGAAATGCTACAATCAAAGTTAAATATGTGCAATTACAAATCCTGAACTTTGGTCTTCCTTCGTTCCTCCCCTTGCCTTCCCAGTCCTTGTCCCCAACTTGTGTGTGACCAGAACTCACTGGGTGAAAGTGGAAGGCTATATTGTGTGTGTGCATGCATGCATGCCTGCATCCGCAGCAATTATCCTTCTGTGAGCTGAGTGGGACCCAGAGATCAGGACATTCCACATTAAGGACAGAACCATTAGGAGAGAAGGACGTTTAGAAAAAAACATGGGATTACAGTGCAAACCGAAGGGGGACATGCTTAAATTTTAATTCCCTTGCAAAAGAAAAAAAAAACGCACAGTAGCTTTTCTGCACACATACCAACCCCCTCTCAATTTTTAACATCACCCTGGCATCTTATGACTTAAAGTCTGCTCTCGCTGTGCAGGCCCATTCTCCCTGCCTGTGGCGGAGTGCTCTGGACTTGTTTTATTTTGAATAGATTCATTGATCGAGTAAAACTCTTCATGTCTGCCTGTGAGGCCTTGGGTTGACAGTGTGGCGGCTGATCTTCTACAGAGCTCTGAGTGTGCACTCCGGTTAGTTAAGTGTCATGTGCAAAATCGATAAAAAGGCTGAAACATCAAACATAATCTTTTTGTTGGCCCTTATAAAAACTCTTTGGATTTGTCAAAGTTTGCTGGAAGTGTTTCATATTGTTGCCTCTATTTGAAGGTGTTTTCCTAAGCTCCCGGGTGCAGTTCACATAACTTGGTAGCAGGTCATCCCGGCCCTCTCCTGGCTCCCAGTTTACCTCTATTGCCATATCCGTGTAGTTCTCACAGGGGTTCCTGTATACGGAGGCTCCCCCCTGCATAGGGAGGCCGATGTGGCTCCCTGTGCTGTAGGCCTGCAGCACCCCCACAGGCAGCTCTGAGTTCCCCCGTTGCGCCGGAGCCGGCTCAAACCGAGGTAGATAGTCCTGGTGCTGTTTCTCCAGCCGAAGGGAGACGGAGAGCATCAGTAAATGTAGGAGCTCGATAATGTTGAGGAGCAGCGACACGGCAGCTATCACCTGAGTGTAGATGGTGAAGATGGTCTTCTCTGTGGGCCGAGAGACGAAGCAGTCCACGGTGTGAGGACACGGGAACCTCGTGCACTCAAACTTGGCTATGATGAAGAAGCCGTCAGAAAGGAACCAAAGTCCAACAATAAATCCTGCTTCTAGCAGGACTTTTACTAGGATGCTGAATGCATACGCTCCCAGCAGCCTGCCTTTAAGTTTAGGAGCCTCAGGAGAGGACTTTGTCAATTTTATCCCATTACAAGTCTTTTCCTTCTCCTCTATAATATGATCAGTCACACTGTTATGATCCCTTGCTATCAAAGTTTTACCC
>SSNR01000290.1:306293-324614 GCA_006937965.1 Callopanchax toddi
CCCAAAGTAGAAGATGGTTGGTGTGGAGACAAAGATGACCTGGAGAACAAAGTAGCGGAAGTGGGATATGGGGAAGGCTCTGTCGTAGCACACGGCAGTGCAACCAGGCTGCTTTGTGTTGCACTCAAAGTCGGCTTGTTCGTCATCCCACGCCGATTCGGCAGCAGTTCCCAGAACCAGCATGCGAAACAGGAAGAGGACAGTGAGCCAGACACGGCCAATAGCTGTCGAGTATTCTTGGCCCTCCTCCAGCAGGTGTTCCAGGAAGGACCAGTCAGCTCTGGACATCCTCTGCTCCTGAGAGGGACAGATGGAAGCAGACATGAGAAAATCAAAGACAAAGTTATAAAAATGAACCATATAAGTCATATAAGGTCCCTCAAAAAATAAATATAGCATTTATTATAAAAATGTTCAGGTTTTTAATTGATACTGATTGTTTTTCTACATAAGTTAAAAGCATCAGAAGCACCATGTGACTCTGATTTCTTTTTACGTCCAAGCCGTTAGCATCTACTGTTCCAGTTGTAATGCAGGTCCTATCATTTTATTTTTCTTTGCTTTGTACTCCAGAACAGACAGGACTGAATGCACTACCTGTTTATTTTTTATTCCAGAATTCACAAGGGTTTAAACAAAAAACCCTCAGCTTTGATGTTTTTTTTATATGAAACAAATGAGCTAAGTCTCTCCAACGTTTTCAGCGTAATGGCTTCTCTTTTACTATAAGTAATGTGTATCTGGCTGCACTGCCCCTTATTAGTTCTTCCATGAGCTCACACTGTTCTCACAGGCTCCAACTCCTCCTCCTCCTCTTCATCAAGACATGAGAAAAACGACCCCCCAGAACTCTAAAACAAAAACATATGCTGAGTTAATATGTACAGAAGTACATTTTACTGCTTTACAGCAGAACAAAGTTGTACAATGTTGTAAATTATTATTCACCTCCTAATAGATTTCTCCAGTTTTTTTTTTGTCACTTAAATCATGAAACACATTTCATTATGAGACAAAGATAACCTGAGTAAATACAAAATGTGATTTTCAAAGGATGGTTTAAAGGGAAAACACTACTTTCCAAACCATGAATTTTATGTGAGAAAGTTTTTCCTTCCCTTGTTAAATTATGAATTACCTGAGAATTATCACATTATTTGGAAAGGGGAGTTCAGTTCCAGCCACAACCAGACCTGATCACTGCCAGACCTGAAGAATTAACGAATCACTTCAATAGAAGCTGTCTGACAGCATGAAGGAGGCTAAAAGATCTCAAAAAGCAACAAGACTGAGACAGAAGAAGGTGTTTCCTGTTACGTCGCAATCCAGGAAAAGAATCATCGTACTAACAGTCAAAGTTATTCAGTTTAAGGGTCAGTTACGTTTTCACCTACAACCAAGTTGATCTGGATCGCTTTTTCCCCATTAATAAATAAAATCCCAGCATTTTGTTTTTGCTCAGGTTAACTTTGTGTGATATTGAAACTTCTTTGCTGATCTGAAACATTAAAAAAATTAAAAGAGAAGAATTATGTGGGGAGTGAATACTTTATCAGAATCACACCATACCGTAAGTCATTTTTGTTATTGTTTACAGCTATGACGATTCCAGGATGTTGGATATATTTAATGACACAGCAGCTTCTTGGGAAAGTCACACACACACTCACACACACATCTGAGTAAACATCCTGTGCGGGGGAGTTCTTTTATTGCTGTGATGCTTGTCTATTTGTTTATTCGATTAACGTTTTCATGTCTCCCCCCCCCAGAGAGAATAAAAAATCATCTGTAGTGAAAAACACGCTCCTCTGACAGGATGAGAACACAATGAAACCAGGTCCTGTTGTTCAAACCAGAAATGATCAGAGTTTAATAACTTTATGAAATGAGGGTTTTGTTTTTATTTCTACCAAACTCACCACAGATTGTTAACAAAGGAATGGTCGGTTTGTTCTTGTTGTCTTTGTTTACTATAAGCACATTTTACAAAACAGGTAAATAGAGAGGACACAACAGGTTACTGTGGTTATAAAGAAGGTTAACATTCAAGATTGAATTCCACATTAGTGCTTAACAGTAAACAGACAGATAGATGAGCAAAACGTTCAAATGATACACTTTGTCCATTTCCTGTTGAGCTTCATTTTATTTAATGAACTTATAAAATAAATAAGTCAGTTTTCTTAAATTATATATTTACTTTATTTTTATTTCATGATTATATAAATTGCCTGCAAGTGAGTCAATGAATATTTTGCCACTGGTTAATATGAAATGATTAAATATCAAATCTTATTTATTAAGTGGGACTTCTTCCAAAAAGTCCACCTGAACCTTATTCTTAAACAGTCAAAAAATAAATAAAAACACTGGATAAAGAAAAAGAAGAACCCCAAATAAAAATACTGCAGAAGGAAGTTCATTTACTAAGTTATCATATATTAATATTTATAAGCATGGCCTGAACTAAAAAAAATTCTAACGAATCTGAGCATGTTTTAATAGAAAGGTAAATATAATTAGTGTTTATTAAAATGTAGGGTAATTATTATGAAATTACATTATTCTACACAGTTCATAAACATTTGTCAAAATCCAATTCAAGCCTTATCAAAGCAAGTTTTCTAAGTTATATGATTTACACACACACACACACACACACACACACACACACACACACACACACACACACACACACACACACACACACACACACACTCAATATAGGTTCATAGTGTTTTTAAGTTTCCTGTTTCACAAAAATAAATGTTTTAGAGCTAAAACAATTTTCAGTTAGGCTACAGTTAAGCATTATATTAAAAATGAAAACACTTTCAAAACCTTGAAAAAAACCACATCAAGTTTCAAGAAAACCCTCACTGACCCCAATAACAACAACAAAAAAAGGGTTAAAGTTCTAAAAGTTATACTGACACAATTTACTGACATAAATATAGCTGATCTTTGATATTAATCTTACCTTTCTAGAGTTGAAGCAGTGTTGTCTCTTTTTGGTCCCTCTGCTGTCAGGTTGACTGTTAAATGCCACTTTGCTGAGGCGGGTTGTCTATAAAAAGGCTGGATGTGATCGGAAAAAGTAGGGAGAACTTTCCCATGCCTGTTGCTCTCAGACCCTCCCCCAGGAAGCGTAATGACCGGAGTCAAACTGAGCTGGACGTTATGGCTGCAACTCCCTTTGAACACGAACACGGTGCATTCATTACACGGCAATAAAACAGAAGCAATAATGAAAATGAAAGCTTCTTTATAATCGGGAGACAGATTCTAAAACAGTTTAAAAGTTGCTCTAAGCAAGTTTCTGTTTTAGGCGAACAATACAAATGCCTCTGCATCAGCTTAATTATATGTTTATCGTTTGTTCTATTTTTCTGACTTATTATGTAGTCATCACACGTGTAGTTTTGTTGCTCAGAGCTGGAAAAAAATAGAAAAAACAGGGATATCTGCGAAACAGGTGTAATTCGACAATGAGCCACACGAGGGCGCCAAAACACTTTATTTCTAGCTAACATAGATCTCAAAGGCCTCAAAAGATTCCTGAAAGATTTAGCTTATTGGCTGACTTCATGTCACTTTATTCATATATATATATATATATATATATATATATATATATATATATATATATATATATATATATATATATATATATATATATATATATATATATACTTATTTATTAATTAGTTTTACTTCTGGATTAATACATTACATTTATAATATTATATCAAACAATTTGATTTGATAGGTTAGGGTTAACCCTAATAAACAGAAAATGTTTTGTGAAAAAGAGGATGGGTACAATTCAAGAGGGGTATCGAATAAATAAAAACCCAGTGAGCGTTTGTACAACAAAGAGCAGCATGTAAGGTGGGGTTAGGTTGCGTGAAGATTTGAAAAAAAAAGTGTATAAAAAAGTTATTACAAATATATTTTGGATAATTGTGATAAAATTTATTATATGATTTTTAAATTTTATTTTCTGCTGATAGGAGAGTCAGATTGCTTCACATGTCAGTAAAGTTATGGTTTGAGCTCCGTAGAGGCCAAACCCATGTGAGAAAACTGATCTCAGAGCAATTCTTTCACTTTTAGAGGTTTGGGAAATTCTGTCTTTGTCATCTTGATGGATCCTGAAACAACCATCTCACATGGCTGTTTAACAAGTTAGACTGAAATAACCTAATTCCAGCTGAAACACATTATCACTGCAGTACTTCTCTATGTGCAGCTCAACAGTAGGGATATTTAACCCTTTACCCTCCACACTATCATCACAAGAAAAAAAGCCATGAGAATACTGGTATTTATTTATTTTTTGCATTTAAAAAATTCATTTGGGACAATACAGGTTATAATATAAGCTTTTTGTTAACTTCACTCTATGCTTTGATAAGATATAGGGAATAACATTGACTGTCAAGTTGCATTTAACAGGTTGAAGCTCAACGTTGCATGACTAATGCTGATTAAAAGATAAATATAATAATAAAGTTCTGTTGCTCATCTTTAACAATGAATCAAAGCAGCATTTAGTGTTATTATTGTCTTGTTTGGTGTACTTGAACATAGAGACATTAATGGATTTAATGATAAAATAAAACAAAACTTACCATAAAACTCAGGAGCATGAGGGAAATGAAACGGGAACAGCTAACAACTAAAGTGAGAAACAAAGGACTATTCAACAGCTATAGGAGTGTGATGGCTGAAAGTGGTTAAATGGATCACAGCTGAGTGAATTCATCTGGGGAGTGGCAGGAAAACACAAGAAATTAAACACATCTTTGTGAAATGCTGTTCATGGTTCTTTTCTATAAATGTAAACAACATAATGTTTTTTAACAGATCAGATCCATATTTAGAATATTAACAGCAACAATAATAGAGTGTCATCATTTTATTCTAATAATGAAGGATTTTTGAGGACTGATCATGTCTGCTTCACCTTCTTATAGCTAATACTATAATATAGTGATGTCACATAAAGAATGGAGGGACGACTAAACTTTTATTCTTAAGTATTTGTATGAAGGTTGACTGTTAATAACATTTCATATGCAGATTTTTTTTTCTCTGTCTTCTGTTCAGGTGTGTTTGACCGAAAAAATTGCCACTCCAGTACTGCTAGCTACAACCTGTTTGAACTGTTGTGATCTAGAATCTCTGTGTCGCATTGAAAATAATCTATTAAGGCTAAATTGTGAAGAAAATTAAACAATAGAATCAGGTGTCTTTTAGAAAACAAGCCTGCCTCCTTTGGAAAATGCAAAAGAGATTAAACATGGCTGGCAGCCCAGAATTTCTTTTAAAAAAAATCAATTTTAGCAAAAGCTCTTCTGCACACTGCTCTGCATTAAATCCCAGCGGTCCCCCTAATGTAGACATGGAGCTGTGATTTCTGATTCAAACACAGTTATTCTGTGCAGATTCACAAACAGCAGATGCACTCTGCAGCAGTGGTGTCCAATCCTGGTCCTTGAGGGCCACTATCCTGCATGTTTTAGAGGTTTCTCTGCTCCAGTATACCTGATTTAAACCAGCAGGTCATCAACAGGCTTCTGAAGGTCTTGAGGACACGCTGCAGAAGTAATTCAACCATTACAGGTACCATAGGGAAAATGGTAAACAATGTAGCTTAAAACGTTTATTTTTATTTCATGCTTCTTAACAACATTCTAACATAGCATAGAAATATATTGTGGCGAAGAAAAAAAAACCTGAAAGAAATTAATAAAGTGGTTGTACAACTACTGGACTATCCAAATGGAGGCAACCATCCTAATCAGCTGAGTCTTTTTGATGAGGGAAAGCAGCAGAGCTCCTCACCCTATTTCCATGAAGGAGCCTGAAGCTCATTTTAGCTACTGGGATCAGGGATCCATCAGTCTAGATCCAGATCTTGTGACTGCAGGAGAGGACTCACCACAACAGACCAGAGCAAAACCCTGATTACTGCAGACGAAGCCTTGACCTGCAGAGGTGTGAAACCAGGTCATCTCCTGAACTCAGGAGATGCTGCATTAAAATAAGTTGCATTTCCCCAGAGATTAGGGTTACCACCATATGTATTTTTTCTTCAAATCCATTCCTCATTGGCATTTAAATAAACTAAAAATTAGATTTACCTGACTGGGCAGCTCTCTGGGTGCTGAGCACCCCTAAATCTCTAATCCTAGAATCATCCCTGCTGAAAACTATTTAAGGAATTTGGCCAAATGACTTGTTTTTAGGACTCAAAAATCAATATCTAGAATTAAATCTGGACTTGCATTTCTCTTTTCCCCTGCTTGTCCTGTTATGGCAGTTTATTCTTTATCAAGAAGGGCTTTAGATACTCCTCCTGTTGTGTAGTTAACTTCATTGAATTTATGGGACAAAAGGCCACGTCGGCAGCAGAGTGTGTGGGTGTTTATGAATGTTTATACCTATATGTGTGTATGAATGTCTGTGGCTTTATGTTTGTGTCTATTTATTGCATATTTTGGGACTTGACATGAATCCAGATTAAACTGAAAAGACTTAATTGTGACTTGCAAAACAGTGACTTGGTCTCAACCCTTCTGAGCCCTCGGCCCATTTCTCACACACTCATGAACGATACACCAAGATACATGAGCTAGGGGATAGATTTACTTCCAACCTTCATGAAGCGTTCTACTTTTGTGGTCGGGAACCATGTCCTCTTGGCTCTAGAACCACATCATCTGCAAAAATCAGAAACCATGAAGAATAGCACAAATCAGATCAGATAAACAATTCAACATAGTCCTCACTGATCTAGATGCACGCCCAGGCCGAGCGTCACTAGAGTCACAATCTGAATCAGGTCTTCCCAGTTATCACCAGGTCATTATGATGAATCAATATGCACATTTACCAAAAGGAAGCGGGGTCAGGGCACCTGACTGCTGCACAGAACTGAACCTTTTTATCAAAAGCCTGTAAAATTGACAGTGAATCATCCTGACAGATCAGCGTCTTGCTCTTTTCTTTGGTCATTACATCTGTAGATGAATGGCTCGGAGGGAAGTGAGGACAGCTGACAGAGAGTAATGGAACTGCTTCTATTCACGATGCGATACGCCTCCCTGTGTTCTGGTACTTGGAGTGTGTGTGTGTGTGTGTGTGTGTGTGAGGGGGTGTTAACACTAACCCCAAATCACCATCTCCAGCTTCAATCAATTCCCCTCTGCTGGACACATTTTATCATTTACTGTTGTATTTCAAGGCTGATTTACTCCTGAGCGTACATCAGTGAACCCAGCGATATAAAAACAGGGCGGCGGTGTTAATTTGAAGTCAGGATTTTTGCAGATTAAACTCCCATGGGATATCTTTTTTATGTCACTTTTCATTTTAGAAATCCCCAGAGGACAAACAGAATTCAACACAGGTGTGATCTCATAGGTCAAATTGTGACAACAAATGACTCGATCCATTTACTTGACAGCTTTTGTTGCCTTAGCAGAAACAGACGACCGGCAGCCAACAAATCAGTTTCTGTTTTTTCACATGAATAAATAATAGCAGCACTATTAAATCACCGTTGCTTTACTAAATGATGAAGTTCAGGCTCTGCCTGAAGGGAAAGAGGCTGCCCTCTTCTACACTTTCCCTGCTTTCTGACATGAGATGGGTTCTGTGGAGGTTAAGAAACAACACTTTCAGCTGCGCCATCAGCTGGTTGGTCTTTTCCAGCACTTTGACTTGGACAGAACAACATTCTCTAAAGACATTTAATCGACTGTCACAGTGTTTAATAATTAAATTCATGGTCTTTGAGTTTGGCTCTTAGGGGCTTTATGGTTGCTCTGCACCAGCACATGAATTTTTTACTCATCTGCTGGAAAATCCCAGCATCAGGATGACAGAGAAGTTCCTACGGAGGAAAAATGTCCTGGTCCTGGTTCTCTAACCCCACTGAGATGTGGTGCATCGTGGTTTTAAGTGCACCCTAAAGAATGGAACCAAATCACAATTAAATTAGATGATGCTCTAGGCCAAGTATGGAGTAACTCTGCAATCCATTAAAACCAGGATTTGATTTTATTCCCTTTAGATGTCCGCTGAGAGTTCTATACTAATAAAAAAAACCTTCAGTTTTCCATTTTCAGGCTGTCCTAATTAAAGCTTAGGAAAAAATTTAAATTGGATTGCTGAAGGGGGAAAAAGCAACCTATAGAAGAACTAAATCTATGCCACCTACCATCATATATACCTTTGTTTGCAAAATAACTCATAAAAAGACTTTACTGAGACTCTGAAACATCCATCTGACTTTATAAAACACAAAAAAAGATTCTAGAGTTTTAGGATTAGAGTTTCAACCATTCTGACTAACAGTTACATCAGGTGTGAATGTTGTGTGTTTTACAGGTGTGAGGTTCCCAAACAAGCATCCTCTAACATCAGATGTTCATGTATGACCTGGTTTATTGTGTTTTTTTTTTTTTTTTTATCGGTTCTAAAAACAAACAAACCACAATAGCAGAAAGTACATTCTTTGAAGTAGGGCTGCAATGATTAGTCAACAAAATCAATGATTTTGACTACAAAAAAAGCTCAATGCAGATTTTTTTTTAATGTAATGCATCATAAACAGAGTCTTAAACACACTGCTTTGGTCACAAAACCACATGCTGCTCTGCCAGGGAAGAAGGTCATGGGAAGAGAACATGGGTGAAAGAGAGGTATAAACATTAAATTCAGACAGAGTAAATTATTAGTAAATCTCCTTTAGTTTGTTTATTGATTTGTTTCACTGGTCATTAGTTTATTTTGCTAAATTAAATTAATATAGAGATTCAAGGTGACACTCACAGGTGGACAAACTGGAGCAGGTGAACCATGGAGCCCAAAAGATGAAGGTTCACCAACAGGAAGCAGGAATCAATTGAAATAACTGTTGACTAATTGGAAAAAAGTGTAACGAATAATCAGCTTTAAACAACCATCAGCTCAGCTTTGAAGGAACTACGTGCACAACAACATGCACTAAGCATGAAATGCACAAAATCTTTGCGTTGACCTCTGAGAGGAAGGCCAGTTCAAGAAGATGTTGAGCTAAACTGTTGTAGCAGCTATGAGGAATAGTCAAGATGAGCTCAGAGCAGATCAGATGTGTTGTGAATCAGTTCTCCTGATGCTTCATAACAATATTTTAACGGTCGGAACAAAATATCTTTAAATCCTTCGTTTCTCAGCCTGGGGTGGTTTTAGTTTAAAGGGAGGAGGGTGATTTGTGAAAATATTAGGTTTTTTATTTCAAAAAGTGAAACACCACTCCAACAAACTGTCTACTCTTAGCTTACTTTTTTTTTTTTTTTAGCAATGTTTCAGTTACTAGACCTAAAAGCAGATATGTGGAGCATTTCAACAAGAGAGGATTTTTCAAATCCAACGGACCACGGCCCCTCCCAAAACACCCCCCCCCCCCACACACCTCCTGCTTTCCATAACCCCACCTCTACATGCGCGTGCACACGGCGCCTCCCTCCAGTCTCTCTTATGAGAAAAAGTTTACCAATCAGAGAGAATTCAAAGGGGACTATGGGAGGAAGGAGGGTCTTCAGAATGTTGTGGAACTCTACCCATATATCAGAGTTTAGACCTGAACTATCATTTGAAACATTTATGAAACTTTGATACATAGAAAAATGCTCCACATAGGAGCTTTAA
The DNA here is from genome assembly GCA_006937965.1 of Callopanchax toddi. Lineage (NCBI taxonomy): Eukaryota > Metazoa > Chordata > Actinopteri > Cyprinodontiformes > Nothobranchiidae > Callopanchax > Callopanchax toddi. The sequence goes on from SSNR01000290.1 coordinate 315,999, forward strand.
TTAGGTTTATAACATTTTTTTAAATGTTAGGAATGTTAGCATTTAGCTTAAAGTGTAACTTTAGCTGCAGACTTAATGAGCCACCAAAACCTCTTATTTCTCCTTCGTTTCAGTTCCCTGAATCCTTCAAACAAGCTGGGTTTATTTGTATCTATCAGTGAGGGGTGCAGGAAACTATTACTACATAAATCTGTCTCAAGATCAATCTATTTTTTACAAAAAGTCTTAGTGCGATAATTATTGTTTGGTGTCATATTAAGGTGGAAGAAAAACGTCAGACTGAAGATTCTGCTGCTGGTGTTAGATGATGCAGTGTGTGTTTTTGTTGTGTGGGTGTGTGTTTGCAGGGGTCAGCTTCAGTTTGTCTCTCCTTCCATCAGGCTGTCATGTTAACTGTAGATTTCCAGTGCAGAAAGCTGTGTTTCTGCTGCTGCTTCGGTGGGAGAGATGTCAAAGCTACATGAGCTATAGGCTCCGAGCTCCACGCCTTTGCATGTTATTTGATCAAATATGCATGACACTGGCAGAGCTGTAGGTTTTCTGAAGCGACTATAGGTTTGAGCCTGATCTACTGATGGGAGAAGTGTGATGGGGATTGACACAGTTGAAATAGAATATCATTCTGTGGAAAGATGAACTAAAGCACCGAGAACTCACTTCAGGTTATCCTTCATTTGGTTTGGAAACAACAAAAAATAACTAATTCTCTTTTTGCTCCATTCTTTGTGCAATAAAGTGTAAAAAATAGGCTACATGTTTGTTTTCTCGACTTTGATTTGCTCTCTAAGTGTGTCTGAGTCTCAGTAGGCCTAAAGAAACCTCTCCCTAACAGATGATATTGATCTCAGGCATCTTGGAGCAATGCCTTTGGCATCTGATGACGGCTTTATTAGAAAAGCAGGATGAGAAGGATCAAGAAGTTTCCTCACATCCGAACGCCCAAAGCAGATTGAGTTCATCGTCGGGGATCAATTTTGGGGCTAGATTTTAGGTGTTAATCGATTAGTTTTGACCTGAAGAGACGACACGCCCTGACCTCAAGCAAATCCAACAGAGGCTCATTAAAGCTCTGACATGAAGTATTTGGTGACATCTACTTGCAGAAATACAACATAGCAGCCATATTTCTGTATATAATTGTTTTTTGTTGCTTTGGAGTTTTTCATGTTGGGTTCAGATACAGTATAATCAAATCCTACACAAATCACCCTATATAATGCATGAAAAAAAGTAAATTTATTTACTTTAAACATGATTTTAGAACCCATGCGAAAAATGCCTTTTTGCAGACAAATCCTGAGACGATGCACCACTCATTTTTGTGAAATAAAGTGAAAAAAGGATGCAGTTTTTCTAAGATAATGCTGTTTTAGCTCCAGAAAATGTATGCATGTATGTGAATAAAGTACATAAATCACTCTAAATTCAGCTAATGGCTCATGAGTTGAAGTTTCTGTCTGCTTTTTAAGCATTGGAGAGTCTTAATGAAGACACAAGCAGATCTGCAGGTCTGGCTGTGAAGCAGGTGGTTCAGGGCTGCAGCTGTAAACCAGCCCCCCAGTGATGATGAATGCCCTGCCATGTGCGTGAAGCTCATGATGTGACATATTGAAATAGTGGATATTACACCTTGACCCAGTGCACCAATAAATATTCATTAGGGTGGTTTCCAGTCTGAGAGAGACACTTCAGTAGGGCGGTTATATTACAAAATTGGTGCATGATGGCTGGAAATGTAATTTGTCTGGTGCTACAAATGACATAAGGCCAATACGTTAAAGGAGGAGTTACATTTATAGCAAAGATTGAGGGCAAGTTGCCCCCACTTAATGCCAAATCAACCTCACCCTCTATGCAGGAATGTTCCCCTGCATTTAAACTACTCAAAGAAACCCAGATCATTTAAATTCATGGATCTCAAATTGTGGTACCACTGGTGGTAGTCAGAAGAAATATTTACAAGTTAAACAAAAAGTTAATTAATCATAAGCTGAACTGAAACACAACTTCCAGTCTTTACAGACTTGGAGTAACAAGCTGGTTTCAGCAGATACTTATGATGACTGAAATCCTGGGATTATGTTTCTAATAGCTGAGCCTGATGAGGGATCACAGACTGTTTGATTTGTCAAACCAACTGAAGTTGACTGAAAGCACAAACTCTCTAGAGGACAAAAGTTTTAAAAGGGAAGCAAACACACCAGTTTGTGATGGTTTGTTTGTCAGAACTCTTCCTTTCTAACTGTTTGTGCCAGTTTTTTCACTACTTCCTGTTTTCTTATTATTCCATTTCCTGTGTCCCATCCTCTCTGTTTCACTGGCTGTTGATGATCAGTGCACATGACTTGATTGCATCTAAATTTAGATCCAGGAATTCCAACATCTTTGACTGACAGTGATGTATAGTGGTGTGATCTGTCTGATTTCCTTTTATTTTATATTCTTGTCAAATTAAAATGTTTCAGATCAACAAACAAATTGGATTATTAGACAAAAATAACACATGTGAACACAAAATCTGGTTTCTATATGAAGATGTTTATTATTAAGGGGAAAAAATTCAAACCAAGCCACCTATAGCTGCAACAACTAAGTGTTTGTGATAACTGGCATTGACTCATTTTTGCAGAATGGTTGTCAGTCAGCCCCCTTGTAGGGTTTTTGAACATGAAGCACCTTTTTAAAGTCATGCCACATCATCTCAATCAGATTAAGGTCACGACCCGGCTCAGAAGTCTTCTTTATTTTTATCTGAAGCCATTCAGAGGTGGACTTGCTGGTGTGGTTTGGACCATTGTCCTGCTGCAGAACCCAAATAAGCTTCAGCTTGAGGCCTTCAGGATGTTTTAGTAAACAGCAGAATTCATGTCTTTCAGGTCCTGAGGCAACAAAACAGACCTGGACCATCACACTACCCCCACCATGTGTTATGGTTAGTACAGTGTTCCTTTTCTGAAATGCTGTTATTTTTACGCCAGATGTAATTGGACACGCCTCCCAACAAGTTCAGCGTTTGTCTTGTCAGTCAAAGGATTTTCCCATAAGTCATGGGGATCATTAAGCTGTCAGTAATCAGGTTTGAGTGTGGCATTTTTTTACACAAGGCAATAGGTTTGAAAATGTTTTTCCCTTAATAATAAACACCTTCATTTAGAATCTGTATTTTATGTTTACTTGTGGTTTTTTTCACCTAACATTTCAATTTGTTTGATCTGAAACAGGAAAGTCTGATTTTAAAAATTGTTAAGAAAGGGGTTATACAATTTTTCACATCACTTTAAATCAGGTCTGATTCTTTCACACTTGCAGATTTTTGAGCCAACTTGACATGCTGACTGCCCCCACCTTTAGTGCAGGGTGGTGCAGACTTTGCCAAACTAAGAATTATGGGTAAATTTGGCCAATTATCCAGTGTGGCTTTAATATTTGCCTATTAAAGCCACACTGGATTATTTCAGCAAGAGAGCAGTGCTTGAATCCAATTATACAATGGCTCCTCCCAAAACACTTCGACACGTGCCTGCACTTGCGTGCGCGAGCGTGCACACGGTGTATTACCTCGGTCTGTAAACTGGGCATAAACTGTGCAACTCCTGCTCAAACTATGATTACATTGTAGGGTTCAATTACTCACAGTTCACAAATCATGCTCTCAAACTGTACGAGGCTCTGAGCCGTCTGTACCTGCTGTGCTTATGAGAGAGTCTCCCTCTCTCTCTTTCTCTGTGTGTGTGTGTGTGTGTGGCACAAATGAAGATACGTGGGAATAGTGAAAGTCATGGGTGTAGATTTAGCGTGAACGGAGGTGACGTTTCTGGTACAGAAATAGCGCTGCACTGATAATACGTGCAGCACCAGTCCAGCGGACTGAGTTATGTGCGGCTATGTGAGGTCCTCAGGAGGAGGATGCATGTGTGGATCGACCAACACGAGCCCTCACCTGACAGAAGTTCGCGCTGAGCTGCTCACGCTGAAAGGGCCTGCTCAGGGTCTGGAATTGAACCTGGCTGAACTGATCATCAGGCATTTTAATCACCAGTGGGCCTGTAACCTTGGGCTGGTCCGGACCGGGACTGGTTGCGGTCTGAGCTGAGCTTCCTGCTACTGATGTCTTTACAAAAAGCCTGCGCCCTCTGCTGGTGCAGTCGTGTAATGACCTCATATTATACCCCGATTATAAGATGACCCTGCATTTTTACATTATTTTCAATGTAAAAACCTCGTCTTATATTCGGGTCAATACAGTAATATGTGGATTGTGGGTGAACAGTACAAATACCCCTAAAACCCCAAGTCCCACAATGCACCAGAAGAGATAGTACTGTCACATAGCTCCTCCCCCTCAGAGGCACAGCCTCATTTTGTTTTAAGAGCCAGGTTCAGGCCACTGTGTGACACCACTGAAGCTAAGGACATGAAGTTTGAACTTCTCAGTAAATTAGTTTAATGCTGATGAGGAAAAAGCTATTGTTGTGTCAGGTTGTGGAAAAAAGTAAAAAATTTGGTATTTTGACACAAGACATCTGAAAAAGTTGTGAAACCTGACTTTCTTTTTCTAAAACTATTAACAGTGGCTGGGACTCAAGTTTAACACCAAGTTTTTATTTTTTCTCTGTCAAGAATTTACATTTGACAGTCCTGCTGCAAGGCTTCTCTCAGCGCTGCTGTCCATGGTGCTGAAACTACCAACGGACAAAACAAAACTTCTGTTTAAAAGCCAATTAGACCATTTCGGTCCAACAGCTAATCATTAACAGAAAACGTTGACATCCATAATCCATGAGCTCGTCGCTTAACAAAGTTTCCCTAACAGACCGCAAGATGCTGAGCTGTTGTTGGAAATGCCTTGGCTGTAAATGAAAGTGTGGGTAGAACGCTGCCTGACTGCCAGCGGGTGAAAATCACAAGGAAAACAGCGAGCCACGCAGCAGAATAATTCATTATATTCTCATAAAATGCAGGCTTTTTGGTGTGCCTCTGACATATTAAACATGAAACTGCTTATAGATCATGAATATTTATTAGTCCTGGAAGAGGAGAACTTTGTTTTGCAAATGAAAGAAGGGAATTAAAATGGGTGTTTTTAAGGAAAAATATAGAAACTATCATCTGGCACCCTATATGCATTTAGACTACATTATTCTGTCAAAGTGTTGCAGCAGAAGGACTTCACTGGAAAATAAATGGACCATGTTGGTGCAGCGCTGACTGAGTATGAAGCCGCTGTCTGAGGGGATTTATTCCTCCTGCATGAGAAGAAAACACCAAAGGAATGCACCAGTGCTCGTGAAAATTAGGCTCTCTGCTATTACCAGAAAAACAACCAAACATCTCATTTCACAAACAGAGACATAAATGAAGGTAATATAACACATTTTTAAAAGCATGGCTATTTCCTCTCCTCTCAGTTTGATGTTTTATCTCTTGGCATAATGAAATATTTAGAATTTAGTTTAGTTAAACCTGTAAATTAAGATTTATTTATAAACTAAATCTTAATTATGCAATCACTGCTCTAACAGCCACTAACTGTTTTTGTAATAATTCAATATAAAAGTATAATCCACTTACATAATTTTCTTATTTGAACAGAGTTAACACCAATCATGTGACTAAATGTTTACTTATAAAAACTGTCTTAGAAACCTGAGGTGATTTTTACACAAGTGTAAAGAAATACATTACCTAAATTAAACCATAAAAAAATAAAAAAATAAAGTAGTTGAACATCTGGCACAAACTGTTAATTCTGGTATTCACTCTTGCTCTGAGCTGTTGGTGGATTGGATGATTGCACTTTCCCACACTAATCAGGCAAAAGCAACAGATATTGGCTGTTTTTACACTCACTAATCTTCTAAAACTGCTCCTTCCTGTACAGCAGGGGTGTCCAAGCTTTTCAAGATAGGGGCCGAAATCTGCAAGTTAAAAGTCTTCGGGGGCCAAATAAATTTCATTTTTTTATTTTAAAAATGCAAAAATGGTTTTAGATGGATTTTCTGGTTATGTACTGCTCAAAAATAGACATAAAAGGGTCTCATATGTTTGCTTCAGTAAAAGAAAAGCATCAAATTCCCCGGATTTGATTGGTTAATTGTTTTATAGTTTCTTGAAAATAAATTCTAGTATGCTATCAGCAACAAGAATGGGATCTGGGTCCCTCTTTCTTCAGTAAAGAATCCAACCTTTTAATTTTAAATCCAACCTTTAAATATTTTACAATTGATGTGTTAATGTTAAAAATAAGAAAGTGAAAAAAAAATGTAATAATAGATAAACTTAAAGTTATTGACTGACCTATTTTTTATTTATACATCTCTCCTACCAGCTGGTCCTCAAATAAATATTTTTCTTAAATGAAAATTGTCCAATATTGTACAAAAGCAGTTATTCTGTTTTAGTGTTTGTTTCTCTCCCTCATATCCTGTTTTGTTTTTGTTCACATGATTTATATCATAATTGTGCTTTTATAATGGTCAAAATAAAGATTTAAAAAACTGTACAATAAATATATGAAAATAGTTTCGGTGAATTCTTTCTTCTTGGTTGGTTTTGATGTTTTCACTCACTGTTTTAGCGCCCCCTGCTGGTGTGTATTGTAAAGTGATTTTACATTCTGATTAATGAAGCAGACTGGCCGATCATATGAGTAATTATATAATATTGTACAGATTGTCAGTCTTTGATCATTTTCGGTTTCAGTTTTATTTTTCAGTTATTTTTGTGCATTTTGAACTTTTCTCCTCAATTTTTACACAAATGACTCTCCAAACTGGGATAAAAAAAACAGAATGACAAATAAAAAACCATTGAAAAGTTGATCAAATCTGAAATAATGAGAATAAATAAAATTTAGTTAAACAGCAGCAGGTCACGATCATATGTTCATCAGTTATGAGGTTTGTGCTGACTCAGACAGAAATTAATCAGAGGCGCTGTAGAGCGGCGATTGAACTGTTTGCGCATGCGCCAATCAAAGCGAGCTAATTTTATTTTTATAGCTAATTTACAGCTAAACAAAGGTTTGTGGGGAGATAAATTGATGTGAATGTGTTTTTACTCTTTGTTATTTATACTAGTTTAACCTCAGGTCTTTTCAAAAATAATTAATTTACTAAAATCATCCAAAACTACACTTAATTGTCCTGCTAGCATGAAGAGCAACAACTTGAACTATGAACCGTTTGTTGATGGACAGAAATTCATCAAAACAAGTGGATTTGGACAAACTTGACATTATAGGTGCTTTCAGACAGTGACTTGGGCTGTGGTTGACACTGAACACACCTTGAATTAATTATTACTGTGTGCATTATAAAGATATCACAATTATTGTATGCTGTTTGTTGCTGTTGTATCTTTTCTCCCTGTTTTGTTTGCTTGTGCTTTATTTGCAGGTCTAGAAGTGGATTCTTCATGTCACGGTTTCCCCTCCTTCTGACCGCTCCTCCCGCTAAGACTCCATTTCCCATCATCCCTCTGGCTTCACCTCCTCTATAAATGACCCTTCACCCCACACACCTGTGCTCAGTCATCGATTCATTCATTCATGCTACGAGCTTCATCCGAACCTACCAGGCTTCCGAGCTTCATCCTCAACCTACCAGTAAGTCAGTTTTACTACTTACTTATCGGAGTAGTCCCGCGGCCTCGCTTCCATCGAGAACCGCACGGCTGCTCCGAGATTAACTGCGTGTACGCGAACGCTCAGCGCTAATTACTGCCGCGTTTGAGCCGCACACACGCTACACTCAAACTCACAGAGGTTTCAGCCGATCCGATCTGACAGGATGACTGAGCCCACAACCGACCCTGCTGAGTTTGAGCGGATGCGTTCTGAGCTGACCCACCTGCGTTCAGTAGTGGACCGCCAGAACCTCCGGATCGAGTCGCTGAACAACACAGTGCTCCAGCTCACGGCGTCCGTCACCGCTCTCCAGCGGCACCAAACGGTTTCAGCTCTGGAACCCCACATCCACCTTCCGGACCGCTGGAACGGGATCGACGGCCGCCCCGATGGATTACTAGCCTCGCTGGACATGTTGTTCGAGTGTCAGCCGACCAAGTACACCTCAGCCTGCTCCCGTGTAGCTCTGTTAACATCGCTGCTGACCGGCCGAGCTCAGGAGTGGGCTGCAGCTCTGTACAATAATAAATCCCCTGCCTGCAACGACTATCCGGCGTTCGTCAAGGAGCTGAGGAAGACGTTCGTTCCTCCCAGCAGCGAGATCGGAGCCGAGTCCCAGCTGCTCAGACTCCGTCAACGGGCCCGTCCTGTGTGCCAGTACGTGGCGGAGTTCCGGACCCTCGCCGCTAAGCTAAAGTGGGAGGACGCGGCTCTGAAGTCCGTGTTCGTCGAGGGGCTTGCCGATTACATCAGGGACGAGATGGTGGGCCGCGAGCTCCCCAACACTCTGGACGCTGTAGCGGACCTGGCCCTACAGATCGACCGACGCGTCCTCACTCGCCCCCGCTCCTCGAGAGCCCCTCACCCCGCTGCTCCGGCGGCTCGACCGGTCTCTCCCGGCGCGGCCACGCCCCTCGCCTCTAAAGAGGAACCCATGCAACTGGGTCACCTGACCCCAGAGGAACGGCAGCGCAGATGGAGAGAGGGAC
>SSNR01000290.1:325595-348948 GCA_006937965.1 Callopanchax toddi
GATCTACTCCCGATCAGAGGCCGAACACGTCCACCACGTCCGGGCTGTGCTCTCCAGGCTCCTGGAGAACCGCCTCTTCTGCAAACTGGAAAAGTGCTCCTTCCACCAGACCTCCGTGGCCTTCCTAGGCTTCATCATTTCCTCCGAGGGCCTCTCTATGGACCCCCAAAAGGTCCGCGCCGTCGCAGATTGGCCTCACCCCACCAGTCTCAAGCAGCTCCAAAGCTTCCTGGGGTTCGCCAATTTCTACCGCCGCTTCATTAAGGACTACAGCTCCATAGTCGCTCCGCTCACCTCTCTAACCAAACCAACCAATCAGCCCCGTCCGTTCTGTCTTCCCCCTACCGCCAACCAAGCCTTCCGAGACCTCATTGGACGGTTTACCTCAGCACCCATACTGCTCCACCCAGACCCCCTGAGACCCTTTGTGGTGGAGGTCGACGCCTCCGACGTAGGCGCCGGCGCCATCTTGTCTCAGCGGGGTCCCGACCAAATACTCCATCCCTGCAGCTACTTCTCCCGCAAGTTCTCCCCCACTCAACAGAAGTACGGTGTGGGAGACCGCGAGCTCCTAGCCATTAAGTGGGCTCTCGAGGAGTGGAGACAGTGGTTGTTGGGGACGGTGGAGCCGTTCACCATCTGGACAGACCACCAAAACCTCATCCACATCCAGTCCGCTAAACAGCTCAACCCTCGCCAGGCCCGATGGGCCCTCTTCTTCGAACCCTACAACTTCCTGCTGTCCTATCGACCCGGTTACAAGAACCACAAGGCTGACGCTCTGTCCCGCCAATTCACGCACTCCGCTCCCTCTCCAGACCCCAGTCCCATCTTGCCGTCCCAACGGTTCCTGGCCCCTCTCCACTGGCCCCTGGAGGACTCTATCCGAGCAGCACTCCCCAATGACCCGGCTCCTCCAGAAACTCCCAACAACCGCCTCTACGTTCCCACAGGCTGTCGTCAGGAAGCCCTCACGTGGGCTCACTCCTCACCTTTGTCCGGCCATGCGGGCTTCGCCAGGACCCTCAAGCTCCTCCAGCGGGCCCTCTGGTGGCCGCAAATGGCGAAGGATGTTAAGGAGTACACCTCTGCCTGCGACGTCTGCGCCCGCTCCAAGTCCCTTAACCAGCCAGCCTCTGGGTCCCTTCAACCCCTCCCAGTCCCTAAACGGCCGTGGTCCCACATAGGACTGAATTTCGTCACCGGCCTCCCAGTCGTGGACGGTCTGGACACCATACTCACCATCACGGACCGCTTCTCCAAAGCCGTCCACCTGGTGGCCCTCACTGGCCTCCCCACGGCCAAGCGCACTGCGGAACTCCTCCTTGAGCACGTGGTGCGCCTGCACGGCTTCCCCACGGATGTGGTGTCCGACCGAGGCCCCCAGTTCACCGCCCGGTTCTGGAAGGCGTTCTGTCGTCTGGTGGGTGCTACGTCCAGTCTCTCGTCCGGCTACCACCCTCAGACCAACGGCCAGACTGAGAGGGCCAATCAGCAGCTAGGACGTTACCTCCGCTGCTTTGTCTCCACCCAGCCGTCGCTCTGGCCCAAATACCTCCTGTGGGCGGAGCTCTCCCACAACATTCACGTCTCCTCTGCCACCAGCCTGTCTCCATTCGAGGTGTGCTACGGCTACCAGCCGCCCATCTTCGGTCACCAGGAACCGGAGGTGGAAGTTCCCGCTGCCCAGAACATGGTCCGTCGGTGTCGGCTGGCCTGGGTCAAAGCTCGTGCTGCTATCGCTCGGGCCCAGTCCCAGTACGTCCGCCAGCACCGCCGCCGTCACCGGCCCGGTCCCTCGTTCCAGCCCGGCGACAAGGTCTGGCTCTCCACCTCCAACCTGCGCCTCCGGACCGAGTCCAGGAAGCTCACCCCTCGCTTTATTGGTCCTTATGTCATCGACCACTCCATCAACCCTGTCGCCTACCGTCTTCGTCTTCCTTCGACTCTCAAGATCCATCCTGTCTTTCATGTCTCTCAGCTCAAGCCCTACGTCTCCTCGCCCCTGGTGCCCTCTCTCTCTCCTCCGCCTCCTCGCTTCGTCGACGGCGACCGGGTCTACACTGTTCGGCGCATCCTGGACGCCCGTCGTCGAGGTCGTGGGTGGCAGTACCTCGTGGACTGGGAGGGTTACGGCCCTGAGGAACGCTCCTGGGAACCCGCTCGCTCCATTCTGGATCCAACCCTCATCTCTGACTTCCGTGCCCGTCAGTCTAGGGCTTCTGGAGCCGCCCCTGGAGGGGGGGGTACTGTCACGGTTTCCCCTCCTTCTGACCGCTCCTCCCGCTAAGACTCCATTTCCCATCATCCCTCTGGCTTCACCTCCTCTATAAATGACCCTTCACCCCACACACCTGTGCTCAGTCATCGATTCATTCATTCATGCTACGAGCTTCATCCGAACCTACCAGGCTTCCGAGCTTCATCCTCAACCTACCAGTAAGTCAGTTTTACTACTTACTTATCGGAGTAGTCCCGCGGCCTCGCTTCCATCGAGAACCGCACGGCTGCTCCGAGATTAACTGCGTGTACGCGAACGCTCAGCGCTAATTACTGCCGCGTTTGAGCCGCACACACGCTACACTCAAACTCACAGAGGTTTCAGCCGATCCGATCTGACACTTCATGTCTCTTGTACTCTTCTCTTTTTCTGTTTACTTTCTCCCCCACCCATCTTTCTGTACCCTTCCCCTTTTTTCTGTCTCCGCCACCCAGATGAGGCCCAGGGCTTCAACACCATCCACCAGACCAGGCTCAGGCTTCAACCCTGTTCTAATGGCTGGTGTTGCAGCCTGCGCCTGGTCTGGTGACTGGTGTCCACCCAGAAGAGTCCCAGGCTCCAAAACCAGCCATCGTTTAGATTAAAAAACAAATCTGACAGCACGCTTAAAAATTGTTTTAAAAACGTAAGAAAAAGTAACAATGTTTTTTAAAAGTACAAACATAGAAAAATTGTTAAAAACAATTCATCCTAAACGTTATTTTAAACAATTACATAATCCTAACTCTAACAGAATAACGCCGTTAATTGACTCAATTTTTGAAATGTTAAAATTCAAAGTATTTCGGTGAGCGCCTTTAAAGGATTAAAAATTAGAAGTTAAAATAGTTTTCGAAGGTTCCTTTTACTGCATCGAGACAGCATCTATACTTGTCCAGCTGTATAGACAAATATAGGTGCACTTGATGCAGGTTTTGCTCCTTTTCATGTCACCACAAAAAGCAAAAGGCACTTGTAATGGTACTCTCAGTAATGAGTAGGGGTTTGATTCCCTGCAGTTCCCTGCTGATTGGACTGACAGAATAAAGCGTTTTAAGGTCAACCATGTTGAAGCACCAGTTCTTTTCATTAATAAAGTGCAACATGGTTTTCTGTAATAACCTGATAAAATGGACTTAAGTGTCTTTAATGAGAGAATCACTATAAAATCATATTAAGTAAGTCAACACTAACCTTAACACATTGTAAAAATACCAAATGCTTCTTTTATATGTCCAGATATTCAAAATGACTGTGATGGGTTTCAAGTTGAAGTTGACCTTTAAACAGGTGCCTTCTCTCATTTACTAAACAAAGGTCCAAAATATTCTATCATTAATACTATTTAAGTATCTCAGGGTCTTGTTCACAAGTGAGTTAAGGAGGGAGCGGTAGATGGGCAGGCGGATTGGGGCAGCGTCTGCAGTGATGCGGACGCTGAACCAATCGGTTGTGCTGAAGAAGTTGCTGAGCCAGATAGCAAGGCTCTCGATTTACCATTTGATCTACGTCCCAATCCTGACCTATGGTCATGAGCTTTGGGTAATGACCGAAAGAACGAAATCACGGATACAAGCGGCCGAAATGAGTTTCCTGCGCAGGGTGGCCGGGCTCAGCCGTACAGGGTTGCAGGAAACTGGTGTCAGTCTCCAGTCACCACTGGGCCAGAGGCGGGGGGATACCTCCTTGGATAGGTTTCCAGACGTCACATGATCAAACAAACCAAGACAAACCAGTTGCATTCTCACTCATGCCTATAGTGACAATTTAGAGTTTCACATTTTCTTAATTTTCCAATGTCAGTAGCATGTGAAAGTTCAAAAGCAGCCACAGCAGCTTCATGCTGGCCACCAGTCTGGTCATTGTTTGATCTTGGCCACTATCAGGTGTTGAAGTGCAAAGTGAGAATGAACAAGAGACTATTGCTGGAGATTGTGGAACATTTTGGGAAGCAAACAACATGCTGCTCATTCAATTGATGCACAATTGGTAAATGGTAAATGTCCTGTATTTATAGAGTGCTTTCTAGAGTGTTCTTCACTCCCCAAAGAGCTGTACGACACGAACAGTCATTCACCCATTCACACTCACATTCACACACTGGTGGTGATAAACTGTAGCCTCAGCTGCTCTGGAGCACACTGACGGAGGCGGGAATGCCCTCCAAGTCCCTCTGACCACCAGTGGGCAAGGTGGGTGAGGTGTCTTGCCCAAGGACACAACGACAATGTAACCCAACCGGAAGTAGGATCAAACCGGCGACCCTCCTGTTGCCAGAGTGCCACTCTACCAACTGAACTATTTCTCACAAGTTATCCCTAATAAAGGTGACTGATCAGGCTTTCTGATGATATGAGATTTGTTTTTGCCCAGAATGAGAGAAATAATCATCCAAACACAAATGTCTTCACTTAGCTTGAACAAGGAAGTTTGTTACAATCACTTGTTTATACTTCTGTACTGTACTTTGCTTTTTTATTGTACTACTTATAGCATTTCCAATTATTACATCAAGGTAATTTATAAAGCACATTTACTGTCGCTCACGCAACCCAAAGTGCTGTGCATAATAAAAAGACAAAAAACAGATTAAAAACAAAGTTAACAGATGAATAAAAGGATAAATAAAAATCACGAGCAAAATAAATTCAAATGAACGCAACGTCAGACCATAAGAACTAATGAAAACTACACAAATCAACCTGTACTAAAAGCCAGATCAAAAAATTGAGTTTTAAGAGATGACTTAAAATCCTCCAGGCTCTGTGAAGATGTGGTTCCAGAGCCCATAGGACCAGCTCAGGAAGCTCTGTCACCATGAGTCTTTAGACGAGTTCTAGGCATGGGCGTCGCAACCATTATGTCAGGAGGGGACGTGTCCCCCCACTTTGTAAAATCAGGCATTTGGACCCCCCCACATTTACCGAGTCCGTCTTGCGCTCGTTCGGTTGTTCTCAAAGAAATCCATTCCACTTGATTCATTAGAAATTACTTAGACCGCTGAAATCCACTCCATGTTTTCCTGGTTACACCCTGCACCCTGACACGCTGCTCTCCTTCTGGACCCGACCTCATCTCGCGCTGCAGCTGAAAGCAAACCGAACCGAGAAGGAGGTCGACCAGAAACCGGAGTGTTACTCTGGAGGGGCCAGGGTTAGGAGGCACAGGAATAAGACCTGAATGACCAGAGGAGGTAAACCCCCCACAGATAATCACCTGGCCTCTAATAAAAAGGTAAATGCCCTCAATCAAGTTTCATCCTGGATCTACAGGTAGCAGAAAAAAGTACAGGAAGCACAATACAATATATATATATATGTATATATATATACATATATATATATAAAATATTAAATAATATTAAAAATATTAAAATATATATATATATTTTGGTATATATATATATATATATATATATATATATATATATATATATATATATATATATATATATATATATATATACCAAAATATCAGAGACAGAGCAATAAAGACAGGAAAACAATGGAAGAAAATAATGTATAAATACAAGTAAAATCCATCCATCCATCCATCCATTTTCTGTAGCCGCTTATTCCTCCACAGAGGGTCGCGGGGCAGCTGGTGCCTATCTCCAGCGGTCAAGGGGCGAGAGGCAGGGGACACCCTGGACGGGTCGCCAGTCCATCGCAGGGCCTACAAGTAAAATGTTATAGTGAAAAATAAAATAACAATAATGAGTGTAATTCACTGCTCTTTATAAAAGAAAAAGACTACCAGTAAATTAATAAGTAAATAAAATAAGTACATACTTTATTTGGGGGTCAACATTTAACACCTAAACACAACCGTTGATTATTTTACAAAAAATAAGAGTACTGAAGATCATCAGTACTATAGAGATCCTCTAACCTGTTATTTATCCTGATTAAATCTGTTGTTCTTAGTAAAAATTTAATTTCCAAATAAACACAAAGTTACACTTGATTTCTTACTAAGAGAAACTCACTTTAAATACCTCTAATTCAACTGTTACCAGTAAAATGTTTTATTTTAAATGGATAAAATGAAAATACAATCCCAGCTGTCAGTACACTGAACAACAGATATTAAACTAGTACTGTTTTCATTTCAGATTGGTAGAACTTCAGTCTTCTTAAGAACAACCAGGTTCTTGATATTTGTTTTCAAATAATTGATGTCACTTATTTAATTCTTCCTAAGCTGTTCAGCCTGAATAGTCCATTTAAAGTGACATCATGACTAGTAACAGTTGAATTAGAACCAGTTAAAATGAGTTTCTTCTGGTCAGAATTCATTTTCAGCTCCACCATGTTTACTCCAGACAGGAAGAATAGATTAGTAGAGGTTGTGCTGCAAACCCAATACACATGAATGGGAAATGTGACTAAATGTGTCCTAAGAATAACACTTAAGTTATCTGAAGTATTCATTGTGGATAGTAGAATAATATTATGTGTATCTGTAATGTTACATTTTACTTGGAACAGCTGATTTTTAGCTATCTGAATACATATTCAGTCTTCTTAAAGTCACCACCTTAAATTTTTTAAGGATTTGGTTTCAATTCAGTTGTTGGATAGAATCTCTACTAGTAACAAAATACCTGTGGAAATTTGTATTTTCTATTTTACTAGTAATACTATTTGGACTAGGATAAATTACATTATTGTTATGTAAAATAGAAATAACAAAGAGGTGAGATTTTTAATTAAATGTTTAAAAAAAAAAAAGATCCATTAAATTTAAGTTCAGTCCTGCTGGTATTCTCATCTCATGGCTGCGCTACAATAAGAATAAAAGAAATACACATTCAGCATCTGATTAGAAGTTAGAAATACTGTAGAATCAGTTCTTCAGTAGTGGGTACTTTTTGTAGTAGTTGTACCAGTTCTTTACTTCAGTAGTTCAGGAGCAACCAGACTGAATCACTTTGATAGAAATAAAAAATGTCCTGTCATTTTAGTGGAAGATGCTGCAGTCAGTCAGTCACATCATTGTAAACCAACCAGTACTAACAGGACTGAACTTTACCTGGTTACCAGTAGAGAACTGGTAGAGCTCTGATTAGTTAAGGGTTGAACAGCTGGTTGTCTAATGAGTTCCTTCCAGAACTGGAGACATGTCAGACCATTATCATGTCTTTGAACTACTGTGGAGTTTGTCACTGTATTCACATCTTTAGTTCTGACATGAAACCACTGCTGGTCATGTTACTTCCATAAGTTTTTTTTTCAGTCTTTTCTCTAAGATCTGAATAGTCCAGCTGATGGTGTTCTAGGGAACACAGCTGCTAAAAATGAAGACTTCCTGTTGAATCTGACTCTGAAATAGTTACCGAGTTCAGTTTTTACTACTGTAGGTAAAATAGGTGTTTAACAACTTGTTAAATGCGCCAGAATGCAGGAAATGGCATCTATGCCAAATATTTTTTTCTTTGGAAAAGTGTCCCCCCCACATTTTTTATGCTTCTGACGCCCCTGGTTCTAGGGATCACTAATAAGGACTGGGAACTAGATCTCATGGCCGGAGTCGTCTGGGGAGCCAGGCCATCTTAAATGCTGAAACCTAACTCATCTAACAACGTGAATGGGGTTTATGCACGGTCACTTCCTGGTTGCGATAGACTCAGCCCCTCCCTTCCGGTTCAACGCTGTTCCCACACAAACTGGACAAAATGGATTTTTTTACCCGTTTTCTTCAAGACCTGCCGCGCATCATGGTAAACGATGTCCACCGGATTTTTGAAAAACACACAGAGACGTCTGCGAGCAAGCGGGTGAAGGACTTTAAGCTGTATATAACCAGCTTTATTCATGAAATTGAAGGTAAGCTAACAGCGTTAGCTCGTAGCTTCCATCATCAAAAAACAGTGAGACAAATCTATATAGCCGTGATCGTGGGCTCCAACTGCTTCCCAACTTTCAACTTTCTCTGGTCTAGCTGTACGTTATCAAACACCAAGTCTTCATTCACCAAAAGAATAGTTGTTCCAGTGAAATAACACACGAACGGCGCCGCGCCTCCTCCTTTAGCCTCCTCCGTTAGCCTCCTCCACTCGGCTCTTTGACTACTGTGCTGCAAAGTGTCGACTGCAGACACGGTGTGGTTAGAAATGATCACGTTTTCTCTTCTTAAGTTCACAATCCTTCCTTTTTGTAGTTATTTATTCAGTGGAAATGTGTGGAAACGGACTGATGAATTATATTCAGCTGATGCGGTACACAACGGAACACAGCAGTGTTCAGCTGTCGAGGCTTCCCGTCCGCTGATACTTATATGATGGCTTCATTTCTTAGTGCTATAATATATATATCATACTGTACTATACTATACTATTACTCGTTTTGATTATAAACAATATCTTTAGCTGGAAATGCACTCTAACTCTGGAAATCTTCACGTTTCAAATGGAACCGGAAATGGTCCCGCGAGGTAATTTTAAACCGGAAGTTCTACTAAGTACTCTGTGCATAAAGCCCATTATAAAGGAAAAAGCAGGACCTCAGAACTCCATGCAAAACAACAACTGTTCAAACTGAGAGGAGGCTGAAGATGATTTTGTTTTCTGGAAAAGCTCAAATATTTAAACTTGAAGCTGTTTTTTTGTTGTTGTTGTTGGTTTTTTTTTTTTTTTTGAAGAAGCAAGAAGCTGATTTATCCACACAAAGGATCATTCTCCATGTAACTCCTTTGATTTCTGAGGGTTTGTGCTTTAAAGGCTCCTAAATCATTTCAAACCAGTTTCTGATCTTTAAGTCAGATGAAAGCTGCTGTATAATAAAATGTTTATTATGATAATTATCAATAGGCTGATTCTAATAGAGACATTCAGGCTGGATTGTTGGCCACGTCTGTGTGAACGCTTCCGATTTGGCTCCTCCTAGAGAAGCGGAGAGGAGCAGCGGAGGACCAATCGCTCGTCGGTAATATTTCAGTGGGGAGCGAGCGTGTGTGAGGATGTGACTCCGCTGCTGGTCCCTGCTGCTCCTCCATCCTCCGCTCCGCTCCGTGCTGCGCTGCGCTGGGAACGGCGAGCTGTGGAATAGGCGTGCGTCTCCGTTAACGCAGAAACAAGGGACAAAAAGAAACACCGTCCCACCGGAAGCTCCACTTTAAGGTAAGGAGATGAAAATTAGAAGATACAGGTGCTAATGAAGGATCTTCTCTCCGTGCACGCGGATAAATATCATGTGACTGTGTGGTTGGTGAATAGACGGCAGGATCCGGGTTTCCGCTGGTGCAGTTCTCTGTCCAGCATCAGGGAGTGGACAGCGGGGCTTCCAGCTGTGTCAACTTGACCAAAAAATAAAAATAAAAAAGGAAGCAAAAACCCGCAGGACGACCCCTGTTCGCGTGCACACACTCAAACAAACACAGCACCTAATTGTCTTTGCAGGAAATTGAGAACACGCTCGGAAAAACCGCCAAACAGCGACTACCATCCGTGCGTAAAATGTCCTCTGACCGTAAAGGCGCGTGGGGTTTCAGGCAGCTTATGGGGGTGTGTGTATGTGCGCGCGCGTGTGTGTGGGTCCCGAAGAGGAATGGGCTGCAGAGGCATCGTGTTTATGAAGCTAAACAGTTCAATCAATGGAGCAGAAGTCGAGTTTTGGGACAGAGAGAGGGTGAATCCTCAGGACCAGGTCTTATTAAAGCTGGACACTGGGGTGACTGCTCTCAGGAGCGCACTGATTTGGAAAATCTGCCTCCTCAACATCCATTTTCACATGGCTGATCTCTTTTCTACACACAGCGGCCATATACAGTTCTTCTTCTCTGTTACTGTAGTGCAACTGCTTCAGATGGGCTGGAGGATGCACCTGAACATCAGATGGTTCTGATCAGCTTCACAAATGGCTCTGTCTGAATGCTGGTGGGGTGTGACGTGAATTCAGATGTTGACTTAGTGGAACCCTACTGAGTAATAGTGAGGAAAGTGATGCATTGAATCACCTTCATTAGTATTCTGTTTGTGTTTCTGTCATGGTTTTTGACCATTTTCACTTCAGGAACTTTAAAAAAATCATTCAATTCTTCTTTTAGTGACCTCAACATTTACTCTACTGTTGAAGTTAAAGCCAAATAAGGTAAACCGCCCTCTAGTGGCTGGCTGCAGTAGAAGGTTTAGGTCCCATCTTCTCCATGTGAATTTAAATAGAATACAATATATCTATAGCTGCATGCACACTGCAGGTCTTAATGCTCAATTTTATTATTATTTTTGCTTAGATCAGATTTTTTTTCATGCAGTTGTTGACAACTATAGTTTTTGGAACCGCTATCAGTTCTGAAGTGACCCACGTGTGCAGAAGGCGTGACATAAGCACGCTGCACACTATGAATGTGATGTTGCACAGTGCAAGTTGTATTTATGAAAGTAAACATGAATGCTACTAGGGATGCCACTGCTGGCTTCAGGTATACAAATATTGTATACTTATATTCATAAAAGTACGCCGATACTATAGAGCCAATACTATATCTACTATAGCATGATGTTCAGCTCTGTTGAGCTACAGCAGTGACATCAGCAGCTAACCAGAGCTAACTCTAGAGCAGATGGGAGTCAGCTTACTTGTGTAGTAGTAGTAGTAATAGTATTTATTGGTATATTGCAGTAGTATACACCTCAGAATCCTCAGAATCCTGACGGTTGGTTCGATAAAGTTCCAGTAATTCGTTAGTAATGCCAATCAGTTTCCAAAGCATTAGCGTGTTTAGTTTAGCCCGCTAACGTTCTGCTAACAGCTACGACAGAAGAAACCAGTGGAGCTGATTAAAGCTTCAACCTCTACTTCAGAGTAACACACAGAGGCTGTTTCTGTTGGTAAAAGCTGAGTATGGAAAACTGTTTTATAATATAATCAAACACACTGACTGTGGCAGGTCATTTGTGTATTTCTTTATCCAAAAGTAATTTACCCACACTAGGACTCAGCTAGCTGAGAAGTGTGGTGTGAAGGTTTTGTATTTTATTGGTTTTTCGACAGCAGATGTTATTCTGTCTGACAGGTCATTTCATCTAAAGCTTTTATAGAATATTTTCTAACTCAGAGAGAAAAATCTTGCTGGAGTCGATTTATCTTTTAGTTTGACCCCTGACCTTTAGGACTTTGTTTACAGTTAAGATTAGATTAAAAAAAAAAACAGATAAATGTAACTTTTTATTGAGTAGTGAAGCAACCAGCTGATAGGTCCTGTTTTATTATAATAAGACCTGCTGCTGCAGATCAAAGTGATTGTGTATTTTATTTTTTTTATAAAGACAAAACTAATATTTGACTCATTTTTTTCTGTTGTACAAAACCATTAGCCTTTATTAGTACTTGTATTGGTACTCGGTATTGGCAAGTACCTATACGTAAGTACTCATCCTTGTACTAAAATCTGGTATTGGTGCATCCCTAGATGCTACACATTAGCATGGGTGTATCAATTCTAAAGTTGTTCAGAACCGACAATAAATAGTGATCAAGTTGTTTACATGAGGTCTTGTATGGTGCAGATTAGTTCAGTCCATCATGTGTTGTTGATGTAAAAACCAGATAAAATGAGCCTCAACTCTCCAGATTGAGGTCCTTTTAATAAAACATCAGATCTGGTTTAATGAACAACATCTGAGACATTTCATCATTAAAATTATAGGATTTTAGTGAATCCGTTGAAAAAACCCAAACCTTTTATAGCTCAGGTGTACCTGATAGTAGAAACATCATTCAGAGTTTAAACAGGTCATACTTTACATGACATAACCTAATAAAATCACAGTTTAAGTTGTATGAGTTTTGGAGATTTTCTAACAATAGGTTTAACTTAGACCGTGATGATGTCATACTCAATTTTTTAACTTGAAACTCTTCTTTCTCCCACCACATTTTAAATACAAGCTTTACATCAAAATGTACTGTAGATGTTTTTGTCTCCATTCACTCACCTCTTCTCTCACTGCTGTAGGACTTAGGGTTTTCTCTCAAATCCTCTCAGGGTGCAGAGGGTGCACACCCAACTTCAATAGACTCGTTTTATTTTAGCTGAAAATCTTTTTAAAACAGGAAGTGACAGGTCTATTTCACTTATCTTACCTTCTACATAAAACAAAGCATTTTCACATAGCAGCTGTTTGACTGAGGGTTACGTTTTAGTCAGCCTTCCCATCAGGGAGTAAGAGACACAGATGTATAGTTACTATGGTGACCTAATGAGCCACTGGCATTTGGTTTTTGATGGTTTTACAAAGTTGATGATGGAATTTTAGGCAGTATTGAATGTTATTAGTTTGTATCTGTTATTTGGTTGCAGTTTATTTTGTGTTGCGTGTGTTGGTGGGATGTGTCGCTATCACAGTGTGCATCAATTTAGAAGAATCCAAAATCTTTCTGCATGAAGAGTTGACTGACTGATCAGATAATGAGGTTTTAGTGTCAAAGCAGTGCAATGAATTATTAATTAGTGCTATACAAAACAGACACCAGAGTATCACCTTTCTAAATCCGGTGTGTCGCTCTGATTATCAAACACACCCCATCCAATAAACCATTCAGATGATATTTAGATTTCTGGCCAAAGGATAATGACGTCTGGTGGGGACACCATTAAAAATCTGCACTTTTTCTGAAGTTGATTTGACAAAAAGGAAAATACTGAGAAGGACTAAACCAGCTCCTTTATTCAGCTGGACATGGTGCTTCATTTTGCTGCTCATCCAATGAGATTTCTGAATTTTAAATTACTGAATTCCAAGCTCATCGTATAAAAAGTTAAAACACTTTAAAGTGCCTGTGACTCCATATTTAAATCACTTTATATTAAACAGGTGTAATCTTTGATGCCTCTAGATTAGCGTTGCACCATTATAACTCAAAATACGCTGTAATTATTTCCTAACGAGCAACTCAGAGATCAGAAGAAAGCGCCGCCTTCCGGTTCTGCTGGGTTTCTCCTTATTTGGCAGCCTGGCACTTCTGCTGCAGCAGGGGGCAGTGTCGTCGCGTGAAAGAGAAACGAAACTGAAACTAAACACTACACGGTCTATGGACAATGGCGGCGGCACTGCCTCGCTCCAGTTGTCGTGAACGTGCATGTGGGAGGAGAATTTACCATATAAGCAAGTCCGGATCACTATGACCTCATAGCGGGCTGGAGTGAAAAAAACTGTTTGAAACCTGGGTCTGAAATCTGGAAGAGCTTCTCACTGGCTGGACTAGAAGACAGATGGACGCCGTTTTTTGCTCTTTCTGGCAGGTTTAAGGTGAGAACTCAACATTGCAACATGATAGATAAGTCAGAAAACATGGAAACCGATGTCATGGGCACTTTAATGCTTTTTCTGGCCTTTAAAAATGTGTAAAATCAGGGGGGAGAAGAAAAAGTTTGGGAACCACTTTAAAGCAAACAGATTAAGTATCAGGATTAGTACTTTCATCAACAACCTGACATATCTATTCCTGTAGTCTACTGCCCTCTGGTGGTGGATCTACAGGTAGAAAAGGTCAATTATATTTCTTTATTACTGTTATGTTGTTGTGTATATATATATTTAATTTCACAAGTCAGACTTTAAAGGTTTAACGTTTCACCCACTTTGTCACTGATGTGGTAAATAAACTATGAAATCAATTCCAGATGAAATATAACATTATAAACTACATTTAGAGCTTTTGTTCTGTGGTTGAAAAATGCCCAAAACAAAACAACTTCACATTTTCAGAAACCATTTCTGGAAGAATCCCAGGATTTATCTGTTAGCTCAAACAGCATCCCTCACTAACAGGAGAGGACTGCTCATTAGGAAAACACAATCAAATTAAAATGATGATTTCATCTCTTGCAGATCCACAATTAATTGTCTATTCCTCATACACACACACACATTCCCACACATGCTGCTCATTTTGGTGCAACATTCCGGGCGTCCAACTCTTTGTTTTCAACAGAACGAAGGAGGCTCAGTAGAGATGCTTCATCTTGATGGGCACAGGATTAAGTTCTCATCTTGGCATCTGTTTAAAGCTCCTGCACGCCCCCCTTCTCACAGAGAGAAATGATCCAGAAAAGTGGGGAAAACAACACAGACAAAGTGCCAGCTTATTATTTTGTTTCATATTTTCAGAAACCTTTCTGCTCGTACAAAGTGGACCAGATAACTGTTAGCTACCTGGATTCTTTTGTTTGCTTGTATGATTTAATGCATGACCAAGACGGTGCAAACCGTGTGTTTGCATTATAGATACTGAAGCCAGAGATGTTTTTCATGTCGCTTATAGTGCTTTGTGTTGTTGCACCTTTCAGCAAGAACTACACTCAGACTTCTGAGGTAAAGTATTTAGGATTCACCACCTGGAGACAGTGAATCTCTGAAGGAATCTGTGAAAATCCATGCAAAATATGCACAACTTTTTTTTCCAGCTGTGTTTGGGTCCTCCATGATCTGTGGAGCAAATTAAGTAAATGCATCAAAATCTAGTAGATCAAACCTGTGCTTCTCTGCCCCGGGTTTTTAACTTAATAAAAAACCATCTTATCGCTCCCAGCAGTCACACAAATTCCCAGAGCCTCTATAAGTTGTAATACTACTTTTTAAATCACAAATGAAAATTTCATATTTTAAGAATATCAGCACAATTAATGATACCCCTACATGTGAGTTGGTTGAGGTGGCTGCCAGGGAAGCAAAGTTCAGATGTGAAGATGAGACATGATGAAACTGAAAGTTAGCTCTTTAAATAGGGCTGCACTTCTTTTGGACTGTAAATCAAACAGAATGAAGTTAGAACTGTATAAAGTTATTTGCAAGTGCAACATGACACAGAACAAAACTATTTGCCTATATCAACCAACATGTGCAATACACTATTTTGATTATTTATCTTAATTAAAATTACAATATTAAAGATATCTAACATGATGTAAGTATCAGTGTGTGAGCCAGAGGGCGCTGTTTTTGACTAAAAATACATGTTTGACAAAAATGGGACTTAATTTGTCCTAAAAGTGAAGAATTTAAAGTTTAGTTTTAGATGCAGAGCTTGAATTCTGGTCTTTTAATGATCAAAGCTCTGTCTCCAGCCCAGGTTTATGCAACATTACACCAGAAGACTGTAGAAAACATGAAAGTTGTCTAGTATAATTTAATTAGATTTTCATCTTCCCTATTATATTACAATCAGTTATAAATGCACATCTCTACAGCTGATTATCTCTTGGAGTCAGGCCCATTCAAGATGGCTGCAGCAGTCAACTGATCCTAAAAGCACAACAATGGCTGTAAATCAGTTTTTGAAGCCATAATAGCTAAGACTAGGGGTGTAATATGGCAACAATATGATATCATTTTTATAGTGATTTTTCAATTAACTGAGCACTGTTTCTGTGTCAAAACAGACCTAAAAGTTAAACTGAAAAGAACATGCATGAAATAAATAGCAATAGCAAATGACAAATAGACATAGCATTAGCTACTTTATGCTAGCAGGTGCTTGTAAATCAACAGCTCACAGTAAAGTGATGTTAACAGAACAATGATCAGGTTGTCACTTATTTACGTTTTTAATGGATGCACCATCAGCTGTGATGAGGCTCAGTGTGTGTCACATCTAAAGCACTCCTGATGACAAACAGGCTGCTCTCAGTTTTTCTAACGAAACATTCCCTACTGATGATTCTATAATCCCTCTGCTTTTGGCAAATCATCAGAACAATCAAATTCTTTGTGATCGTCTTTATCTGAGAGTCATTCACAACACAGACTCAGAGCTAACAGATCGCTCATAATGTTATTTTAAGGTTTGATCAACTTCTAAAGATGCTCCTATGAGTTTGTGGTCAGAATTGGTCAGTATTAAGCCTGATCAGTGATCGGCCAATATGAAACTCTAAAACTTGAATTCTCTGTAACGCTGAACACCATCGCTAGGCTCCACTTAATGCTAGCAACAATAGATCTTCCACATGTTTTTACTTGCAAATGTCTTTTTTTTTTTTTTTTTTTTTACAATAGTGTAGGGAAATAATGTTTATTTTTGGTTAAAACATCACCAGACTTTTGTTTTTAAGTTTAAGGTTTATGACACTAAACATCACTAAAAATATAATGGTTTGAATATGAGGCCACTCCAGATTTCTTTGACATTTCAGCTCGTTTTGGTCTCAGACCTGTCAGATTTATCATTACTTAATTCCTCCAATTTAATCTGCAATAAAAGAATATCACTCTTATTATTATCACCACTGTAAGGCCCTGACATCCTGCAGCAGGAGGGGTGGGGGGGCAATAGTAATCAGTGATGAGGTGAAAGGCTCTGAGTGTTTTCATATCATTACAGCTGCCTCTAAAGCCGACCGCTGCATGAAAACACAGGGCGCAATAGATTGTGTTATTTGAAAGAAAAGCTCTCAGTGTGGATACAGTGCATTCATTTAAAGTCCACATGAATGGATGCTGCTGATGAGAAAACCGTGACACACACACACACACACACACACACACACACACACACACACACACACACACACACACACACACACACACACACACACACACACACACACACACACACACACACACACACACACACACACACACACACACACACACAAATCCCTACCTCTCTTCACATTTTCTGATCTCCCCCTGACTCTCACGGCCCACGCTGAGGTCATTTTGCATTCTGCATATCAATAAAGAGGATTTAATTCTGAAGCTGGTGATGATAGTAGGCTCACAGACTTTTGCATAAACACTGCATGCTCTGTTTTTATGCTACCTCTAGTTAGGGTTATTTAAATTAAAGCCCCTCAATCTAAGTTGAACAAATCAGAGCAGAACGCTGACAACCGCGAACTGTAATATACTCAGATCAGAAATAGTGTTCAGTGCTTCTTGGTTTTAATAATTAAGGCAATTTCTTCTTTTTTTATACTTGAATGCACAGCTCAGGTTACGAGCAGGCAGCCATGACTGATTTGGGGTCTAATTTGACTTGCTGGCTAATATCTTGCCGTGGTAATTAACAGCCTAACATTTACCTTAGAGTTAATCAGCGGGTGTAACCCTGGACATTTAAAATGTTGCCTGTCCTGCAGCTGCTTTCCTTTCTTTTTTGCAGAGCTGAAATGTGGGACGGTTAAAGGGACTGTTGTCATTATAAAAGACAGGAAGCCACAAATAAAATGATTAGATGCTGGTGAAGTAACCAGGTGCACTGATGAATGTTCTGATGCAGAGTGGAGAGCTAAAATGTTGTAGATGAAAAATTGGCCTGTGTTGATTGCTTCGCTGTAGACAAACAAACCAACATGCTGCAAAATGCTGAAGCTTGTTTTACAGAACCAGCTCGTAAAGGTTAAACCAGCTCCATTAGTTTTGCTATTATTAGTCTATGCTTTCCATCAGGAATTAGGCTAACACTGCTCAATTCTGGAAAAAAAGTCATCGTCATATCATGAAAGCATAAACATTTCACAACAGGCATTTTCTGATTATGTAAAGTATAAAATATCCACTTCATATTTTTACGAGAGGCACACACACCTTGAGCCAATTTACAGTTGTGGCCAGAGCTTTGGAGAATGGCACAAATATTATTAATCACAAAGTTTGCAGTCTCAGTGTCCTTTGAAAACCTTTAACCAGGAGCCACCAAGTAACCTAACACACGTGTTTCGATTGTGGAAAGAAACCGATAAAATCCACACGTGCATGAGGGGAGCATGCACAGTCCACATAACAACACCCCACCTGAGTTGGACCTTCCTTCTGCAGGAAACGAACGGCAGCCAAGTGTGCCACTTTCTCAGGCTGTTGATTTCTATTGAGTCTATTACTGGTTAATGCATTTAAATATGTCCTACAATTGGCTACTCGTTACTTGACCCCAAATGTTTCAAACCTGCAGGTCAAAAACAATGACTCTAGTCCTCGTAAAGAAAATAATGGCTAATGGGTCAAATCGGGCTCTTGTTTGAAAGTTTCTGGGGATCCTCCAGGGGAGCATTTAAATGATAATTCCACTGATGTCCATAACACATTACAAGGAAAAGTTAGATTAGAATAACATTTAGAAAAGTCAAAATCTACTGCTCTCACATAGCGTAATAAAGTGAAACAACACACTGGAAACACGCTGTCCCACTCCGATGTGCCTATAAAAATATCCCTAATAAATAAAGCTAGAAATAACTAGTCCACTGATGAACAAAATTACTCTGTGTCCTAAACAGCTGAACAAGAAGAAAATAAATCCATCCATCCATCCATTTTCTGTAGCCGCTTAGTCCTCCACAGAGGGTCGCGGGGGGAGCTGGTGCCTATCTCCAGCGGTCAAGGGGCGAGAGGCGGGGGACACCCTGGGCAGGTCGCCAGTCCAAGAAAATAAATAGAAATCATAAATACAGAGAGGAGAAATGGTAATGATGGAAGATAGCTTCCTTAATTAACTTTTACCAAGCTTTACCTTCAAAATGAGAAAACAGAACAGCTAGACACTCACAGCATCATTAGGTTGTTTTTGTTCTCAAGCATTTTGTAGAGGTGAAGTCATTCCAGCTGGGTTTAATACCACCCAACATGTCTGCAGTTTACTCGAATGTTAAAAAAACATTTTATTCTCTTGGCAGGAAAAAAGTGTTGGCAACAGAAAGAGTAATAAAATGTTAAGGCCTTGTGTTGTTAATCCTGCTTTGGAGGAGTGGGCTGCCTCACACTCACACATGCTCACTCACATCCTTCACACTTTTCTAGCATACACACCCACACACATGCCATTGATGCCACAGCTGAGCTACTCTTGTGTGGAGTGTTGGCACCTTGTCTTGACACATTCTCCACTTGATGGTGGATATTTATTCACACCTGCTGCTGTTACTGCGAGGTTTAACCCAAAACTCACAAATAATATTAATACATTACATATCCCCTGTAGATCTGAGGACTACTTAATATGCCTGAGATGATGTAATAGTGAGAAACGGACTCGCCCAACCGCCGGTGCTCCATTGTAAACGCCACGCTGGAATCAGCTCGCGGACGGGACCTTAAAAAGAGCTCGCAGGCGAGCAGCAAGGTTAAAGAGGCGAGGGTAATTGCTGTAACTTATCTGGGTGGAAAAATGTTTGCTCGTGTTCCCAGTGTACTCTAGTCTGATGCACTTGGGCATGAAATTGTTCCCCTTTCCACCCTAGCAAGCCCCGAGCCCAAATCCATCGCCCATCCCTGGCCAGGCAAGGTGGCCTTTCCTCACATGTGTGTGTTCCTCTGCACACTGGGGTTGTCTGTTTGCTTTCAGTTGCTTTTCAGAGTGTTTACTTGAGGGTTTGTTGATGAAATGTGTTTGTTAGGGCTCAGGGGTGAGATGAAGGGTGGGGGAGTACTGGGCATCAGCTGGACCCTCTTCATTCCCGGCTGACTGACAGAATAAGTGAGCGAATGCTGCAATGATTACAGGCTGCATGGAGAACTGCGGCAGAACGATCTCGGAGCCCTCCATGCAAAAATCAGAGGACTGTGGTTCAAGTGCTTCTGGAAAGGAAACACATTAGCATATATTCATTCACATATTGATAGACGGGCGTGTTTATATGGATGAGTGTGTTTTCAATCTTGCCTTCCTTCAAGATTGATGAATTGATAGATGATAGATGCCCTTGACTTGTTGCCATTCGTTACACTGGAAATATCAGAATTCAAGTCACGAGGTAAGCAAAAAAAAAAAAACAAAAAAAACCACACGACTCAATTCCTGGATCTGTTTTTCCGTGTGTACATTTTTAAACCGTAACAGGATGAATCCAACTTGCTTCCTGCAGTTTTTTGTACTTGAAGACACCCTGCCCCAGAGATGTGTGTTCACCCCGCATCTCTGCTGAATGTTCTGTAGTGATTGTCAAGAGGAAATACAAACATTCTTTGTAGTGTTTGCCATGACAGCCAGGAACAGAAGAAATATTAGAGCTAGTTTGCGCCCAGTTGAGAAAAGCGTTTTTTTCCCCTCCTGTTCTTATTTTGTTTTTTGTGTGTCTGACTAGATAAATCCCACTGCTTCCATCATAATAGTATAAAATAACACTTATTTATCAAAACATGAATTACACATCATTGCTGAGGTAAAAGTATTACATGATACGTGTGAGAAATAAATGCATCAATCCAAGAAATTCATGTAAATGTTTCTGTCTGCATTAAATCTACACCTCCATTCTTTGTCGTATAGGCTCACCCCAGGCTTTAGAGGATGCTTCAGATCTTTTGAAGTGAGGTTCTGTGGAGTGCTTATGAGTAGCCAGTGTCTTTCCAACAGTAGACAGCAGTCACAGTGATCACAGCTTGATAATCAGAGATAATTCTTATAGGGGAGTCAAAGTAACAGCTTCTCAACTGAGATTTCTGTTGATTTAACAAAAGCTTATATCTACAAGTTTAAGTGTGTCCCATTTTTTTAAGGAAATTGTAACAAAAAGATTTACTAAGTCAGTCAGTCATTTAGAACAATCTGCTGGTCAGATAACATCAACTGATTTTGTTGATAACATGTATAGTTTGGGTCTATTTCCTCTGATCAATAAACCTACCAGGATCACTTCAAAAAGTGCAACAATAATTGATAATATATTCACTAATAAGAAAGATGATGTAATAAAGACAGGGATATTGATGACCGATATTAGTGATCATTTACCAGTTTTTTCAGTATTTAAATACAAACATTTGACAAAACAAAATATTACCATAAAGTACAAAAGAGATAAATCAATTAAAGCCTTGAAGGCACTACAGAAAGATCTTAGTAAACAAAGCTGAGAAAAAGTACATGTTACTGATGTCAATGCTGCATACATAGAATTCATGAAAATACTTATGGAATCATACAATAATAATTGTAAATTAATTAAAGCTACTAGTAAAAGGGAAAATCAACCGTGGATGACAAAAGGAATTAAAAACGCTTGTGCAAAAAAGAATCATCTGTATAGATGCTTCTTAAAAACACAAACTAAGGAATCAGAAGATAAATATAAAAAATATAAAAATAAATTAATAACAATAATTAGGAAACAAAAAAAGGATTACTATGGTGAACTACTGAATAAGAATAAAGACAACATTAAGGCTACATGGGGAATAATAAACAGTGTGACTAACAGAGATCAAACTAAATCAACAATCCCAAATCACTTTGTCAAGGAAAATCAAGATATTTATGATCTAAAAGAAATTACTAATGAATTTAATGATTTTTTTGTGAATGTAGGAGCAAGTTTGGTGGAGAACAAACCAATAATACAAGACAATCTGAATACAATAATTAATACAGTCAACAGCATTTTCCTTGACAAAGTAGAAAAAGAAGAAATAAGAAACATTGTAAAAAACTGTGGAAACAAAAGATCAACTGATTATGAGGACCTGGACATGATGACTGTTAAAACTATCATAGAATCTGTTATTGAGCCATTCACCTACATCTGTAACCTGTCACTTTCAACTGGAATATTCCCTGATTCAATGAAAATAGCTAAAGTTGTTCCTTTGTTTAAGAGTGGTGATAAACACAATTTCACCAACTACAGGCCGGTGTCACTGCTTCCACAGTTTTCCAAAATATTAGAAAAAGTGTTTGTAACAAGGCTGGATAAATTCATTGAAAAATATAATATCTTAAACCCAGAACAGTATGGATTTAGAACCAAACACTCAACAGCAATGGCAATAATGGACTTAACAGACAAAATATCAACAGCAATGGACAATAAAAACTACTTTATCAGCATTTTCATTGATTTAAAGAAAGCATTTGACGTCATAGATCATTCAAGGTTACTTTACAAATTACATCAATATGGAATAAGAGGGGTGGCTCATCAGTGGGTTAAAAGCTATTTAGATAATCGGAAACAATTTGTTCAGATAAATGATACCAGATCAGGACTGTGTAATATTAATTATGGTGTACCACAAGGGTCGGTTCTTGGACCAAAACTGTTCATATTGTTCATTAATGATCTGGTGAATGTATCGGAACTCCTTGGTACGGTTCTGTTTGCTGATGATACCACGTTGTTTTATTCAGGATCTGAAATAAATGAGGTAACAAAAGTGATAAATATTGAATTGATGAAAATTAAAAACTGGTTTGACATTAACAGATTAACACTGAATCTTAACAAGACTAATTTTATTTTGTTTAATGACAAAAAAACCCCAATGTGGTATCATTAAAAATAGAGGGGATGGAAATTCAAAGGGTAAAGGAAACTAAATTCTTAGGAGTGATGTTTGATGAGGATCTGACCTGGAAGCCGCATACAAGTTATATAAAAGGAAAAATAGCCAAAGCCATTGCAATACTACATAGGGTCAAGTTTCTGTTGAATAGTTCTGGTCTGTTAACATTATATAACTCACTGATTGTACCATATTTAACCTACTGTGTAGAAATCTGGGGATCCACATATAAAACCTATACACAGCCAGTATTCATTTTGCAGAAAAGAGCATTAAGAATTATTAATAATAGTCATTATACAGATCCATCTAACCCGTTATTCATCAAATATAAAATAATGAAATTTCATGATTTGGTTAATTGGAAAATACTACAAACTATGTACAAAGCTAGTACAGATACTCTGCCTATAAATATTCAGAAGATGTTCAAAATGAGAGAAAGCAGTTATTTGTTGAAAGGAACTAAAGTCTTTAATAAACCCAGATTTAGAACTAAGATAAGGGAACTGAGTATTTCAATTAATGGTGTGAAATTGTGGAACAACTTAAAAATGGAAATGAAGGAATCAAAGTCACTTTATGTATTTAAAGGATGCTTTAAGTCAAATATTTTGAGGAATTATGAAATTGTTAATTAAGTTAGTGTCTGTGATTTTTATTTTTTTTTTCAGTAAATTTAAACAGTAGTGTAATTATAATTTATCTGTTTAGAAGTTGAATGATTTAATTAAATAAATTTTTTATTTGTAAAAAGGGGCAGATTATATAAGATATATTCTTCCTTCTGTCCCTTTTCATTCGAATGTGTAGTGTAAATGTTTATGTATATAATTTTGTTTGTTTTGTGTTCTCCTTTTGAATGAAATAAA
>SSNR01000290.1:348958-391903 GCA_006937965.1 Callopanchax toddi
ACACCAACTACAGGCCGGTGTCACTGCTTCCACAGTTTTCCAAAATATTAGAAAAAGTGTTTGTAACAAGGCTGGATAAATTCATTGAAAAATATAATATCTTAAACCCAGAACAGTATGGATTTAGAACCAAACACTCAACAGCAATGGCAATAATGGACTTAACAGACAAAATATCAACAGCAATGGACAATAAAAACTACTTTATCAGCATTTTCATTGATTTAAAGAAAGCATTTGACGTCATAGATCATTCAAGGTTACTTTACAAATTACATCAATATGGAATAAGAGGGGTGGCTCATCAGTGGGTTAAAAGCTATTTAGATAATCGGAAACAATTTGTTCAGATAAATGATACCAGATCAGGACTGTGTAATATTAATTATGGTGTACCACAAGGGTCGGTTCTTGGACCAAAACTGTTCATATTGTTCATTAATGATCTGGTGAATGTATCGGAACTCCTTGGTACGGTTCTGTTTGCTGATGATACCACGTTGTTTTATTCAGGATCTGAAATAAATGAGGTAACAAAAGTGATAAATATTGAATTGATGAAAATTAAAAACTGGTTTGACATTAACAGATTAACACTGAATCTTAACAAGACTAATTTTATTTTGTTTAATGACAAAAAAACCCCAATGTGGTATCATTAAAAATAGAGGGGATGGAAATTCAAAGGGTAAAGGAAACTAAATTCTTAGGAGTGATGTTTGATGAGGATCTGACCTGGAAGCCGCATACAAGTTATATAAAAGGAAAAATAGCCAAAGCCATTGCAATACTACATAGGGTCAAGTTTCTGTTGAATAGTTCTGGTCTGTTAACATTATATAACTCACTGATTGTACCATATTTAACCTACTGTGTAGAAATCTGGGGATCCACATATAAAACCTATACACAGCCAGTATTCATTTTGCAGAAAAGAGCATTAAGAATTATTAATAATAGTCATTATACAGATCCATCTAACCCGTTATTCATCAAATATAAAATAATGAAATTTCATGATTTGGTTAATTGGAAAATACTACAAACTATGTACAAAGCTAGTACAGATACTCTGCCTATAAATATTCAGAAGATGTTCAAAATGAGAGAAAGCAGTTATTTGTTGAAAGGAACTAAAGTCTTTAATAAACCCAGATTTAGAACTAAGATAAGGGAACTGAGTATTTCAATTAATGGTGTGAAATTGTGGAACAACTTAAAAATGGAAATGAAGGAATCAAAGTCACTTTATGTATTTAAAGGATGCTTTAAGTCAAATATTTTGAGGAATTATGAAATTGTTAATTAAGTTAGTGTCTGTGATTTTTATTTTTTTTTTCAGTAAATTTAAACAGTAGTGTAATTATAATTTATCTGTTTAGAAGTTGAATGATTTAATTAAATAAATTTTTTATTTGTAAAAAGGGGCAGATTATATAAGATATATTCTTCCTTCTGTCCCTTTTCATTCGAATGTGTAGTGTAAATGTTTATGTATATAATTTTGTTTGTTTTGTGTTCTCCTTTTGAATGAAATAAATTTAATTAAAAAAAAAAAAAATTTCCCTCAGACAAAAACTGGNTAATGGATACAGATGACAAAATATATGACATAGATGGCAAAATAGATGAGTGTTTATTTGATTTAAACATAAATTGTGAGTATTATGATGAAGAACAACTAAACAGTGGGTTAATTGTGAAGGATACATTGTCACTCCTCCATCTAAACAGTCGAAGTCTGTTTTCTAAGCTGCTAACAATAAAAGATTATTTAGGTAAATTTAAAAATACATTCAGTGTGATTGCTATAACAGAGACTTGGCTAAAAGATGACATCATGGAAGAAGTTTTAATGGAGGGATATGAACTCTATTTTGTAAATAGACAAAATAAAAGAGGTGGTGGAGTTGCCTTGTACATTAAAACAGAATTAAAATGTAAATTAGTGGATGAAATGACAATGGTGGAGGATAATGCTATGGAAATGGTAACAGTAGAAATCAATAATAATTCAAAAAAAAATATTCTGGTCAGTTGTGTTTATAGACCACCGGGCTCTTGTGTCATGGCATTTACTGACAAAATAATCGAGTTGGCAGATCAAACCAAGAACAAAACCTTGTTCATGTGTGGTGATTTTAATATCAATTTAGAACAATCTGCTGGTCAGATAACATCAACTGATTTTGTTGATAACATGTATAGTTTGGGTCTATTTCCTCTGATCAATAAACCTACCAGGATCACTTCAAAAAGTGCAACAATAATTGATAATATATTCACTAATAAGAAAGATGATGTAATAAAGACAGGGATATTGATGACCGATATTAGTGATCATTTACCAGTTTTTTCAGTATTTAAATACAAACATTTGACAAAACAAAATATTACCATAAAGTACAAAAGAGATAAATCAGTTAAAGCCTTGAAGGCACTACAGAAAGATCTTAGTAAACAAAGCTGGGAAAAAGTACATGTTACTGATGTCAATGCTGCATACATAGAATTCATGAAAATACTTATGGAATCATACAATAATAATTGTAAATTAATTAAAGCTACTAGTAAAAGGGAAAATCAACCGTGGATGACAAAAGGAATTAAAAACGCTTGTGCAAAAAAGAATCATCTGTATAGATGCTTCTTAAAAACACAAACTAAGGAATCAGAAGATAAATATAAAAAATATAAAAATAAATTAATAACAATAATTAGGAAACAAAAAAAGGATTACTATGGTGAACTACTGAATAAGAATAAAGACAACATTAAGGCTACATGGGGAATAATAAACAGTGTGACTAACAGAGATCAAACTAAATCAACAATCCCAAATCACTTTGTCAAGGAAAATCAAGATATTTATGATCTAAAAGAAATTACTAATGAATTTAATGATTTTTTTGTGAATGTAGGAGCAAGTTTGGTGGAGAACAAACCAATAATACAAGACAATCTGAATACAATAATTAATACAGTCAACAGCATTTTCCTTGACAAAGTAGAAAAAGAAGAAATAAGAAACATTGTAAAAAACTGTGGAAACAAAAGATCAACTGATTATGAGGACCTGGACATGATGACTGTTAAAACTATCATAGAATCTGTTATTGAGCCACTCACCTACATCTGTAACCTGTCACTTTCAACTGGAATATTCCCTGATTCAATGAAAATAGCTAAAGTTGTTCCTTTGTTTAAGAGTGGTGATAAACACAATTTCACCAACTACAGGCCGGTGTCACTGCTTCCACAGTTTTCCAAAATATTAGAAAAAGTGTTTGTAACAAGGCTGGATAAATTCATTGAAAAATATAATATCTTAAACCCAGAACAGTATGGATTTAGAACCAAACACTCAACAGCAATGGCAATAATGGACTTAACAGACAAAATATCAACAGCAATGGACAATAAAAACTACTTTATCAGCATTTTCATTGATTTAAAGAAAGCATTTGACGTCATAGATCATTCAAGGTTACTTTACAAATTACATCAATATGGAATAAGAGGGGTGGCTCATCAGTGGGTTAAAAGCTATTTAGATAATCGGAAACAATTTGTTCAGATAAATGATACCAGATCAGGACTGTGTAATATTAATTATGGTGTACCACAAGGGTCGGTTCTTGGACCAAAACTGTTCATATTGTTCATTAATGATCTGGTGAATGTATCGGAACTCCTTGGTACGGTTCTGTTTGCTGATGATACCACGTTGTTTTATTCAGGATCTGAAATAAATGAGGTAACAAAAGTGATAAATATTGAATTGATGAAAATTAAAAACTGGTTTGACATTAACAGATTAACACTGAATCTTAACAAGACTAATTTTATTTTGTTTAATGACAAAAAAACCCCCAATGTGGTATCATTAAAAATAGAGGGGATGGAAATTCAAAGGGTAAAGGAAACTAAATTCTTAGGAGTGATGTTTGATGAGGATCTGACCTGGAAGCCGCATACAAGTTATATAAAAGGAAAAATAGCCAAAGCCATTGCAATACTACATAGAGTCAAGTTTCTGTTGAATAGTTCTGGTCTGTTAACATTATATAACTCACTGATTGTACCGTATTTAACCTACTGTGTAGAAATCTGGGGATCCACATATAAGAGCTATACACAGCCAGTATTCATTTTGCAGAAAAGAGCATTAAGAATTATTAATAATAGTCATTATACAGATCCATCTAACCCGTTATTCATCAAATATAAAATAATGAAATTTCATGATTTGGTTAATTGGAAAATACTACAAACTATGTACAAAGCTAGTACAGATACTCTGCCTATAAATATTCAGAAGATGTTCAAAATGAGAGAAAGCAGTTATTTGTTGAAAGGAACTAAAGTCTTTAATAAACCCAGATTTAGAACTAAGATAAGGGAACTGAGTATTTCAATTAATGGTGTGAAATTGTGGAACAACTTAAAAATGGAAATGAAGGAATCAAAGTCACTTTATGTATTTAAAGGATGCTTTAAGTCAAATATTTTGAGGAATTATGAAATTGTTAATTAAGTTAGTGTCTGTGATTTTTATTTTTTTTTTCAGTAAATTTAAACAGTAGTGTAATTATAATTTATCTGTTTAGAAGTTGAATGATTTAATTAAATAAATTTTTTATTTGTAAAAAGGGGCAGATTATATAGGATATATTCTTCCTTCTGTCCCTTTTCATTCGAATGTGTAGTGTAAATGTTTATGTATATAATTTTGTTTGTTTTGTGTTCTCCTTTTGAATGAAATAAATTTAATTAAAAAAAAAAAAAATTTCCCTCAGACAAAAACTGGCTCACCCAAAGGGCAAAACATCCTCACAGAAGCTGAGTGGAGGTGTGTATGCAGTTTAGTGCAGTGAATAGACTTCAGGCCTTTATTTAGGGTTAACCAAAGAACAACTTCACAAATGTTTTATGGATTTGGCAAAGGCTTTATTCAAAGTGACTTACAAATTATAATGTAACCAAGAAGTTACAATTGAGGCTAACAAACTACTTAGGGGACAAACACTAGTCAGTCTCAGAGGTGACGGGGTGACAGAGAGGGAAAAGAATACAAGCATAGAGTGAAATGCACAATGAGAGAACAGTAGAGTATGGAAGGGCGGTGCTAGTTTAGAAGATGCTCTCTGAAGAGCTGGGTCTTCAGGAGTTTCTTGAAGATAGACAGGAACGCCCCTGTTCTGGTAGCTTGGTAGGTCATTCCACCATCGTGGAACGACTCATGAAAAGAGTGTGGACTGTCTTGAGCGTGGTGTAGGCACTGCTAGTCAACAATCATTTGATGACCGGAGTGGCGTAAGCCTTTGCAACAGGATTCAATTAGATGGAGCCGTTCCTTTCAGGACTTTGTATGCTAGTGTTAGTGACTTGAATTTGATGCGGGCAGCTAAAGGTAGCCAATGAAGCTCAATGAACAGAGGGGAGACGTGCTCTTTTAGGCTGATTGAAGACCAAACACACCTCTGCATTCTGAACCATTTGTAGAGGTTTCACAGTCCAGGCTGGAAGACCAGTTAGAAAGGCATTGCATTAGTCGAGGTGGGAGAAGATCATAGACTGCACCAGGAGCTGGGTGGTGTATTGTGTCAGGTATGGTCTGATCTTTTGCATGTTAAAGCTGATATATGGATCATTTTTCTTTGTATCAAAGTTTTCTAAATGTTTTAAATGATATTTCAGGTCTAAACTATGATCTATGGGTTGAGTTCCACAACATGTTATTCTGCTGAAGACCCCCCTTCCTCCTATAGACCTCTTTGCATTCTTTCTGACCAGCGAACTTTTTCAGCCAATAAAATTACATTTTCTGCGTTGTTGGCTGTCTGTCAATGTGCATGCACTTCAAGCAAACCTGTAGCGGTAGGGGGCGCTCTCGTTCATTACGCTCCATGTCTTTGTCTCAGCCGTCATGGAGGAGCCAGAAAAGTTATCCATTCCCCGGCTAATGAGGGATTTATTTTAGACATGAATCCACATTGTTGTTTTGTGTAAAATACATCTCGTCTGTTGTTGGTTTTGAGATGTCCTGAGTTTATATCGGTCTGTGAACGCAGCATTTGCCGTGCAGGCTGCGTCTGTTCACGGAAGAAAGAAAAAAAAAGTAGCAACTCGCCGCTTGGAGCTGGTTTTAACGGAGAAATGAATGTCTGCAGAAAGTTTTGATAAGATTTCTGACTCAAACTCATCCTTAGACAGACAGAGAGAGAAAGACAAGGGACAGACAGACAGGCAGAGGACTGAGACACCATCCTCCTCCTGTTTCACTGCCAGTGACGTTTCTAGACAGATTTTGTCCAGATGTATTCATTTATGTCAGATATTATTAATTAGAATAAAAATATTTTTTTATTTTGTTTTTTATGTTGTAGTTACAACTTTGACTTAGATGTTCTGTTAAACACATTTCTTTTTCTAATAATCTGACTGATAATTTCCACTCCTTATTCTTCTCTAATTAAATCAATTTTCAAGTCAGACGTTTTTTGGGACTGTTTTTAGTTTCTGGATATGAAAACATTTTTCTTTTAAAGAAGAAAAACTTAACCTAGACTATCTGTAGCTGTTGCATCTCTCCTAAATTTAGTAATAATAATCTGTAGGCAGGTGTTTGTCCAGTAGTCTGGCTCCTTTAATAGTCAGGTCAGAATGGAAGAGGAGAGAAAAATAAAAACATCCAGTCGTTTTTCAGTGAATCAAAACACCAAGTTGAAAGAGCCCAATAGTTTGTTGAAAAATCTACTTATGAAGCATCAAAATCCTGTAGACAGGTGGAATATGGACTAATAAAAAATGATTATTAGCTACATCATAATTAGAGTTATGGCTTAATGTTATGTGAGAATGTTTAAGGGGGGAAAAAGCATTTTTTAGTCTCCCCCTCAGAAATTTCTCTCTAAAATTTTACTGTTTAATGTCCCCCCCAACAATGAACTGGGATTTTTGCCCCTGCCAGGAGTGTGCTCTCCTTGTGATCCCCATGCTAGATAGTATGGACAAAAGGATGCTATAGTTGACATTGTCAAACAAGAGTATAGATCCACCCGAAAGAGCCACTTTTTAAGGTCAAAGCTTACATCTTAAAGAATCGACATTCCTTTATGGACAGTAAGGACAGAAAAGATCAATGGTTTGAGCAGGGCTGGCCCTGGACTGAATGGTGCCCTAGGCGAAAAATGATTTTGGCGCCCCCTACTGCCCAGAACAGAAACAACGTAACTTTTGCAAATTCTAAGTAGTAAGCAATGTACTAAAGTTGGATAAACTTGAACTGATGACATTCATTCATATAATAAGTGGGGGCACAACAGCATGATAGCCCTTTAGTCTTAGCTAACTTGCTAAATGATGGTCCAGGAAAAATGTTCACAATTTCATGTATATTAATTAAATACTTCTACTTTGGGCCTGTTTTTCCTCCTCTTCCTTTCTTCGTTTCCTGAAGGCTGCCCCAGAGGACTTGCTTTGCCAGCGACTTTTAACAAGGTGCTATCACTGACAACGTCACAGACTCATCATGCATTATCTACAGTGTTGGGCAAGTTACTTCAAAACTGTAATGCATTATTTATTACTGGTTACTGTCATTTTTAAGTAATCCCTTACATTACAATATTACTGTTTTTAAATGTAAGGCATTACACTACTTTTGCATTACTTTTAGTAACTCTCACCAAAATAACTGTAAATATGGATTTGACCATAAATGTAGCTCATTCTACATCCAGTGGAAGGTGATGTGATGGATACATGGAGATATACAACTATCTGGATATGCATTTATCTATCTATCCATCCATCATTTATTATCCATCCATCATCTATCATCCATATCTCTCCATATATCCCTACCTATCCATATATTATTCCATCATATCTATATACAGTATATTTAAATCTATAAAAATATATCTCTCTGCACAAGCTCCTTATTCATTAGTTTGACTGACTCCTACCTCCACCTGTGTGCTTCTGTTCCACCTGTCTGCTCCTCCCTCCTGCAGCAGAGGCTGCAGGAGGGAGGAGGAGCAGGAGCAGCGTTTCCTCTGCTCAGTGGGCGAGAGAGTGAACTCTCCAACTTCTGACGTGAATAATAGAGTGACTCTTTATCATGAAACTTCTTCTCAGTTCGCTCCCTTCAGTTTACGGAGCGCTGCATGCGCTCATATGTCTTAACGCGCCTTGGATGCCGTGAGCGCGCACGACTCGGGCCGCATTTTCCCTCTGGACCGAGTTTCGAACCGAACCACGCATGAGTGTCGGACCGGACAGAACCGGACTTGTTTCACTGGCTGCAGATTTACTCCTCTCTGCTCTGTCTGACCACATTTTTCGCTGAGTGACGTTTCTCCTCTGAAGAACCCACCGCCTCATTCCGGGTTAAACGTGCACTGTAACGCGCACTGACGTTAAAATATTACAGCTTTTTTTCTGTAATGCCTTACATTACTGTGTTACCGAAAAAAGCAATGCATTACAGTAATTAATTACCTTTGGAAGTCGTTACTCCCAACACTGATTATCAATAAACAACCGGACGGAGGGATGTGCGCAGCGCGCCTCTCCCCCACCTTACCTGATCACAGCGGCAGCAGCAGGTAGCCATGGGGCGCCACGTTGACTGTTCATGCAGCAAAAGTTGTGCTTTTTTATTTATTTACTTAGTTTATGTATTTATTTATTTATTACTTACTTTGCTTTTTACATTAGATGAATGGTGTGTCCAGCAGTTTGTCAAAATAAATTTAAACATTTTTTTAAAGGGACAATTTGGCGCCCCCTCCAGCAGAGGGCGCCCTAGGCAGTTGCCTAATCAGCCTATGCCTAGAACCGGCCCTGGGTTTGAGAACAGTAAAAGTCATCTTTGTTACATCAAGGTCATCTTTGTTAAAAGAGAAAAGATTAAACAGAAAAAGGAGGTCTCAGGTTTCACCTTCCTAGTCCAATGCAGCTTTGAATGTCATTGTTAAACTTTTTCACAATAATTCACAACTTTTTAGGCATGTGATCAAAAAGTCTCAGAGGACAGCAAATAACCCCCAGGAGGGAAAATAGTGGAATGATTTGTAAGTTAGCTTGCATTATTAGAGAACTCATTGCTGTTCTAAAGCTGGGTTCTTTGCACTTTTCAGTTTGAATTAAGAAAGTTCCCTGCATGAAAAGCAAAACATCTTCAAAAATCAAGAAAGAAAACTTTTTCTTTGTTGTTCTTGAATCTAGCCAAATAGGCTTTTTTGTGGTGATTTTAAAGTGAGAAAACCAAAAGTATCACAATGATTAAAAACACCAATTATTTGAAGACTTGTTTCACTTGCATTTCAGGAATTATTTGAGATTTCAGCTTTCATACATTTGTAGCGTTTATAAACTCTATTTTTATGGTTTATAATTGGCACATACTTCTGTAGTTCACTACTAGGTTTGGTAAGTTTTACACGGAGGAAACCCTCTGCTACTATCACCTTTTTAGTGTTTACAGGGATATCTAGGTTCGATTCTGATGTTACAGTGAGTAGATTATGCATTTAATATTGACCATAGAAAGCTTGAGTCATGGAGCTAGACTTCATTAATTTTATTAAGAAACACATACGACAAATATCACAGATAAGAAAGAGGTAGTTAGCAGGTATTCAGCATTAAGTCATTCACAATGGTAAGGTGTTCTGAATTGAATCTTAAATAAGTTTTAGCACTCTTGAGTCTCATGAGGTTTTAGGAGACTAGGGATTTACTTAATTTAGATTAAGGATTCTGATGGAGGGGAGCTAGTTACGGATGGATCAGTAACTAGTTTGAGTGAGCTAAAGTTGTTAGCTTTAACAAGAGGCCTTTAAGCTTTACCAGAGTCGTGGTTACTTAACTGCGTTCCCTGGATCGTCACTGTTGGGGGTCGGATGAGACGGTGGAGGTGAGGTTTCCCCCTCGGTCAGGATCAGACGGCTGCGGGGGTCGAGGACCGCCGAATGCCACAGGTGTCGTCAGGGCCGGCCCTGGACTGAATGGTGCCCTAGGCGAAAAATGATTTTGGCGCCCCCTACTGCCCAGAACAGAAACAACGTAACTTTTGCAAATTCTAAGTAGTAAGCAATGTACTAAAGTTGGATAAACTTGAACTGATGACATTCATTCATATAATAAGTGGGGGCACAACAGCATGATAGCCCTTTAGTCTTAGCTAACTTGCTAAATGATGGTCCAGGAAAAATGTTCACAATTTCATGTATATTAATTAAATACTTCTACTTTGGGCCTGTTTTTCCTCCTCTTCCTTTCTTCGTTTCCTGAAGGCTGCCCCAGAGGACTTGCTTTGCCAGCGACTTTTAACAAGGTGCTATCACTGACAACGTCACAGACTCATCATGCATTATCTACAGTGTTGGGCAAGTTACTTCAAAACTGTAATGCATTATTTATTACTGGTTACTGTCATTTTTAAGTAATCCCTTACATTACAATATTACTGTTTTTAAATGTAAGGCATTACACTACTTTTGCATTACTTTTAGTAACTCTCACCAAAATAACTGTAAATATGGATTTGACCATAAATGTAGCTCATTCTACATCCAGTGGAAGGTGATGTGATGGATACATGGAGATATACAACTATCTGGATATGCATTTATCTATCTATCCATCCATCATTTATTATCCATCCATCATCTATCATCCATATCTCTCCATATATCCCTACCTATCCATATATTATTCCATCATATCTATATACAGTATATTTAAATCTATAAAAATATATCTCTCTGCACAAGCTCCTTATTCATTAGTTTGACTGACTCCTACCTCCACCTGTGTGCTTCTGTTCCACCTGTCTGCTCCTCCCTCCTGCAGCAGAGGCTGCAGGAGGGAGGAGGAGCAGGAGCAGCGTTTCCTCTGCTCAGTGGGCGAGAGAGTGAACTCTCCAACTTCTGACGTGAATAATAGAGTGACTCTTTATCATGAAACTTCTTCTCAGTTCGCTCCCTTCAGTTTACGGAGCGCTGCATGCGCTCATATGTCTTAACGCGCCTTGGATGCCGTGAGCGCGCACGACTCGGGCCACATTTTCCCTCTGGACCGAGTTTCGAACCGAACCACGCATGAGTGTCGGACCGGACAGAACCGGACTTGTTTCACTGGCTGCAGATTTACTCCTCTCTGCTCTGTCTGACCACATTTTTCGCTGAGTGACGTTTCTCCTCTGAAGAACCCACCGCCTCATTCCGGGTTAAACGTGCACTGTAACGCGCACTGACGTTAAAATATTACAGCTTTTTTTCTGTAATGCCTTACATTACTGTGTTACCGAAAAAAGCAATGCATTACAGTAATTAATAACCTTTGGAAGTCGTTACTCCCAACACTGATTATCAATAAACAACCGGACGGAGGGATGTGCGCAGCGCGCCTCTCCCCCACCTTACCTGATCACAGCGGCAGCAGCAGGTAGCCATGGGGCGCCACGTTGACTGTTCATGCAGCAAAAGTTGTGCTTTTTTATTTATTTACTTAGTTTATGTATTTATTTATTTATTACTTACTTTGCTTTTTACATTAGATGAATGGTGTGTCCAGCAGTTTGTCAAAATAAATTTAAACATTTTTTTAAAGGGACAATTTGGCGCCCCCTCCAGCAGAGGGCGCCCTAGGCAGTTGCCTAATCAGCCTATGCCTAGAACCGGCCCTGGGTGTCGTCCGTGGATACGAGTTGAGATAACCCATCTCTAGCAGGGAGCATCTAGGCCTGACCTTCCCATCACAGAGCGTCAGACTGAAGGTGTCTGACCTCAGAGGGAAGCTGGTTTCATCGGCTCAGACGGGCTGGGGTACTGTCTCAGGGGT
This sequence comes from Callopanchax toddi, assembly GCA_006937965.1. NCBI lineage: Eukaryota > Metazoa > Chordata > Actinopteri > Cyprinodontiformes > Nothobranchiidae > Callopanchax > Callopanchax toddi. The sequence continues at coordinate 360,815 of SSNR01000290.1, forward strand.
GAGCCGGCAACTAGCGTCAGCTGTGTAGAGGTTGACAGCTGAGAGGAGAGGTCTGGTCAGCGTCAGACCAGAACCGCCCTCCTTTCTCTTAGCTTGTTCAGCTTGCTTCTCATTGAACTCAACTGAACTGGCCCTCTAGCTTCCGGGGTCGGAAGTTAAGGGAATCTAAAAGGGACGTGGCCCAATGAGGAGTTATTAATGTCACGTGACTCAGACCGCTAACTCTTATTGGTTGTAGTAATGAGTGACGTGGTTGTCATAACCTTATATCAGTATGTATGTGAAATAATACTGAAGCAGATCAACATTCATTAATGCTGGAAGAAAATGCATTAATCATCTAAGACATTCCTGTAACAGATTAAAGTGTCATTTTAGGAAGAGACACCAAGAGTCTTTATTATTATTATTATAAGAGTCCGGTGGATTCTTCCGATACGACCGTGACCTTGGAGGAATGTTGATTCAGGTTAAAACATAATAACAGAGTCATTTTATTCCAAGTTATTGGGAAAAAAAAGATGGTTATTATTTGTGATGATCTAGAGGTCAAAGTTCAGAGGTAGTAACGCATTTGGGTTCGTTACACATTTAAAAACACATATGAGTCATACCTCACAATGCACTGTCTTTAATATACCATATGGGTATAGGAGCAATAATTGTGTCGGTGGAAGGAATAAACCTATGCTAACCAAGCAGTCAGACCCCCTTTTTTCTGAAGTCCCATGTTTAAAACTTACAAAAGTAAAAAAAAGTTTAGTTCTTTTATGGATATTCCATACAACTAAGCAGTGAAGCATTTACCTTTATTCACAGACAATGGTTGAAAGCATTTGATTGATTGATGATTGATTGATTGTGAAATTATACAACCCATGTGAAGAAAATAGAAAAGACATTACTGAGATTAAATGATTTATTTGACCTGAAGTCCATGTGGTCTAGACACAGTTACCATCCTCTGGCTGGGCCATAAGAGGGATGTTTTACCTGAAAGACGATTACAGAACCATGAGGACGGGTTGAACAGGAGGCTGAATAAAGACGGCTAGGATGATAGCCTAATGGAGTGGATGAGCAATCACAGGGATGACTCAGATTGAAGGGGTGGTAGTCATTTGATAAATGGATGACAGGAAGGAGAGAGGTGGGGTGAAGAGAGGAGAAATGATGAAGAGAAGTAGTGTTTAAAAGCTACATCGAGTGGTGGTTGTTTTGTTTCCCCTCCTGTTTTTTCTTCAAACGGCAATGGCTTTCAGATTTATTGAGTGTTGTTTGACTTCCTACATTTACCATTTCATTCATACGTCATCCTTTCCTAAATTCAGTTATCCTTCACTTGTCTTGATTTTTAGCTGTAGCTGTTACAGCATTTTCCCATTTCTCATTCTTGTTCCTTCAGTCTTTCGTTACATTACCTCCTCCAACCACCTTGTCTTATAATCCGTTATCACCCAGATGTTATTTACTAAAGCTGGTCTTCTACTTTTTTATTTCACCACCTTACTAAATGTCATGCTTAATTTATCCTCCTCAACAGTCCTCATCTGGTCATGACCTCTATCCTCCCATTTCTCTGTCACCCCTCTCCCAGTAATGACCTTTCCGCCACTCCGATACTTTTCCTTTCCTGGTATTTTGGCCTCTTCTTCATGGATCTCTCTCTCACTCTGTCTCTCGTGTAAGCGGGGCAGGTGGTAGTGAGTACACACTTTCAGTGGGACATGCCTGCGCTCAGATTTAAATAGATAATGGCAGAGTCTAGTGCTTGTTGGGCCTCTTGAATAATGCAGGAGATCCTGAAGGCATTGTTGCCAGGCATCACTGATGGCGACATGCATAAACCAGCTCACAAGCTTGCAAAATTGATACCATGAGCGAAATGGGGGCTTTTGCCTTCCATAGGCGGAATTTTAACTTTGCACTTAAAGTAAACTCTTACTGTCAAGTTGGAAGTCTTCTTGAGATGAGCTAAAGCCTAAATGGTTTCACCAAAAGTCAATTATTAATGTATGTTTTTCTATATTTATTACAGTTTTTCTGAGAAGACGTCTATGACTGTAGAATTAATTGATTCTTGTTCAGAAGAAGAAAAAAAGGGGAGTATTGTGATATTGGTATCTGAATAGGGACAGGTCAGTTAGGTGATGAAGTAAGCTGACCATTTTTTGATTCAAACTTTTTGCATATCACAGTATAAGGATCATTTGAGACTAGTACTGTGTCTTGTTGCATGACCCAAATTCAGTCATGCATCAGCTGTCAGACGGGCTCATAGAGTATTTGATGCTATGTCACTTTGGTCTGCAGATGGTCAACTCAAAGACTTGATGAACTTTCTCAAGATTTCCACTTCTTGTATAATTGGCAGCTAACTTGATGGTTTTTCACTAATTTATTGTAGGCTTGAGCTGTATTATGGTAATACCGTATTCACCCAGTGTTTAAATATAGCAACGGTATCAGTTTCAATATTGTCATAAAAAAATTGCACGGTCAGCGCTGGACTGTCAGTGAGCCGATGGTAACTTTGGGCTGGTCTGTGGCGCTCGTGCAGCCCGTTATCTGAGCGGCTCGTTTTAATCAGCACTTCCTTGTTGCTGTGTGAGCTCATATAGCCACATGTGTCAACTTTAGTCAACAGCGGGATTTTCCCATTTGGCCGTATTTCTGATTTTATTTATTGACCAATTAATGGCTACTTCCGGTTGTTCCGTTTCCATCTCGGAAACAAAAGAATGAAGAGTACGTAGATTCATGTGCGCTTAGGGCTTCAGTCAACATCGAGACAGCTTGTCCTTGTTGCGGCACAAGCTTGCGGGTGTGTTTGCGCGCTTACAAGATTAGATTACAAGAACTTTATTGTCATTGAATCAGTGTCCTGATACAAAGAAACTCTAGTTCCAGTACAGCTGTTTCCAAGATTTAGACAAACAACATATAGCACAAGCAGAAAACAGGTGCCTCCCTATTTTGTAAAGAGGACATGCTTGAAGGGGAGGGTGTGGGGAGCTGATAAAAAAAACATGTCCATTTCCCTGGGCTAAAGGAAAGCTCAGAGATGTAAACAGGAAAAAAAAACCATATACACATATAAAGCACAAACTCTGACAGTCCCAAAACATAAGACACGTGATGGTGAGAGGTAACGGGAGCCCCCACTCGCCCGATCGAGTCCGCAGCATCTGCACAGCCTTCAGACCAAGTTCACAGGAGTGGAAGGAGTTGATAGGAGGTGGAAGACGAGGTTTGTTCCAGGGCAGTTTCCTCATAATGCATTCCAGGGGGTGTAGAGTCCCAACTTCAAGGTTGGCAGGGAGTCCAAGATAAGATTATTGGATTTGTTTTGGCTTCAAACAGAGAACCATTTTCTCTCTGTCTTCGAGTCCTGCAGCTGGCTCCATACATCCAATTCAGAGGAATTATTGACATCCTTTCGACAGCTCTTCATTCAACAGCCGTAGCCGTCTGAACCAAACATCAGCTGTTAGTGCTCGTAGTGTAAGTAGTTTATTTAATGCTATTATAATGTTCTACTCTCTCAAAAGCAAGTCAAATGTTGTAATTCTCAGTGCTTTGCCACTAAGCAGACCGCTGTTGGTCAAAGTCAGACCTAAACAAAGAGAACTGGTGAAAATAAACCAGAAAAAAGGCAAAATACTGATGTCACACTGATTTCACAGCAGCAACATTATATCGGTACAGCACGGCCCTGCTCCTGACCCAACTCCCCCCCCCCCCCCCCCCCCCCCCCCCCCCCCCCCCCCCCCCCCCCCCCCCCCCGATCTGCCGACTCCTCCATGGACATTCATCTGATCCTTTCAGGTTTGTAACTGAGTACCCCTGGTTTAAGGGTTTCGCCTGGCAGTCAAAATAACTAGGTCATGCAGAATTAACTGATATGACATTTTGGTGATTGGAGCTGTTTTAAGATGCTTAGGCTTGATTGCTTTTGGATTAGCCATTAGCTCACCAGTCCTGTAAAATATAAACACTAGTTCTCAAAAAAGAGGCCTTTCCTGAAGCCCTAAAAAGGGTTAGATAGTAATTATTTATACCTTTTACGCTGAAACACATTTTAGAGTGGCTGAAAAATCCCCTTAAGACTTTTCTTCCTGGAGTTTCCTCTAAGTGTCCTGCATGGGTTAATTGACTGGTTAATTCTAAATTGGCTTTGAGATTGAGCTTCATTGTTCATCGTGTCTCTGTGTTAGCACCGTAATGGAATTGTCAGCTGTCCAGGATGTACTCTGCCTTTCAAACAATGTCACCTGGAATGGGTTCCGGTGACCCTGAACAGGATGAGCCATGTACTGTTTGGGCTGGTGGAAAGATGTGATTTCATTTGATTTTGCTAATGGAAAAGCACATTTATTAATGTGCTCATGTAGTAATCCATTTTGTTTGTGTGTGTGTGTGTGTGTGTGTGTGTGTGTGCTGTGGTTCTGGTCTGGAGTGCTGCCAACAAACAGCAGTGTAGAGAAGGGAAACCACATGTCTGTAAAAGGTCGTGACCCAGTCAGATTTTGAGTCGGTGTGATTTATTCTTGACAGGGGAAGTGTTTCCTACGCTACTGGGAGTAAACATCCATAAATCATAGAAAAGAACGCGATCCTCGTCGTCCGGCCTCTGTGGCGAGCAGTGCAGGGTGACTTTAGCTAATACTTACTTACCTCTTAAATGACAGTCATTTGATCGCATGTCATGCTGTTGTAAAAAATAATTATAGGGATGATTGTTCAGCTGTGTCTCCTTCCCAAGCCCGATGATTACTACCAGTTATTCATCCTGTCATGATCACTGTTCCTCCGGATTGCGAGGCTGCTCATCTCATCTGAGGCTGGCTTCATCAGAATACATGATTTGTAACACTTCCTGTCAGTTTGGAGAATGAAAGAACCTGACTTAATGTAGGAAGAGTTATTAGCTCTGACTGACAATTGAGCAGAAGAAAGAGAATCGTGACATCTTGTGCTTCCCAGGGTTTTCAGGCCCTCTGACTTGTGGAAGTGCCTGAACAAAAGAAAAGAGGGAATGCTTGATAAAGGACGGATATAAGTGAAGTTGTTTCTTGGTATCCTTGCTGCTAACGTCTGCTTGAGGAAAGGACGGCGAATGAAGATAGAAGAGTTATGTTTGTGATCTCATCTTGTTAGTTTCTCTCCTCGGCTTGTTATTCATGTTTTCTTCTGCGCGGCTGTGAGGGATTCGTACTGTTAAAGAATAAACGCTCGGTCCCTCAGGGGGACATTTTAGGGAGCTGTTTGTGTGTGGCTGCCTGTCAGGAAGGAACCGGATGGTGGGAGAAGGAAGATGACACCAAAGGAAAGGTAGGACTAGACAGTTTCATCAGTGGGGTGTTGAGTCACAACGGGGTGTGATGGAGAGCTCGGTGTTTTGTGACGGGGGAACAGAAAGAAACGGGGAGGAACACAAAGATTCAGACTAAATGAGAGATTTGAGGAGTAAAGTCTCCGTGGTTTTATTCTTCCTGTGAGGTGTTGCTCACACAAGCATGCACATATGCACAATATCTCTATCTTCCTTTTACCCGCCTCCTGCTGTCTCTCTCTGTGTGAGTCTGTCTTTGAGTCTGCGTGCTATCCGCGAGGTGGATAAGGCAAAAAAAAAAAGAATCCTGTCATGTATTTTGCCATCCATCAGAGGTGTGACACAGTGTTTGCTAGACTGTCGGCTGTCAGCGGTGTTCTTGCCAGAAGCTGACAAATGAGGGGCCTAAAAGCGCTACTTTTACACCTCAAACAATGCAGTGCCTCCCCCAGCATCATGTTGTGCACGTCCTGAAGAGGGATTCATCACTGTGCTGCATGAACTCGCTGTGCATGTCAGCAGAAATACACGACAGGCTCACACAATTGCTGAAGAGCACTGTTTGGTCTGTCACAACATTTTGAAATAATAATTGCATACCACACCACCACCGTATGAAGTCTGAATGGTATAATTACCAATTTTGAGGAGCAATAATTTTAAAATAATTATTCCTAAGACACTGGGTTAGTTTGGGTTCTGGAATCCAGAATCTCAATGTGGCTTTTGTGCAGATTATCATTGACATTACCATACAAAAGGTTCACAGTACACACAGACAAAATAGTGCGTGAAGGTCACTTTGGACTATGACCATCTGGCCCTAACATCTAATCACAGATAAACCAAAGTAAAACTAGTTTTTATTGATGCATGAGAAATAAATTCTGTCCTAGCTTTTTAATTGTCTGCTGCCAGAGGAGGTGCAGTGCAAAATATTGTTTTTGCCTGTCAGGTTGTTGCAGTGTTCTTTTTTCTCCAGTGTTAGCAAAATATATCTCAAACTACTGGACAGATTAAAAAAACACACTCAGGAAGTACAGTAATAGTTGGAAGTTTATCTACAACTCAGTGGTAACCACAGCCAGTTAACCTCAGAGAACAAAGAAAAACATGGGTACAGCTTAGTCAATTCTTCAAAGATTGAGGCAAGATATAGTCTTGGTTGAGATTCTTTACGTGACGTAGTGTTCACAGATTCTTCAAAGTTTAGCCATTAACTTTTGAAGTTTTGGAGCAAAATTGATTGATTGATTAAAATGGATTAACTTATGGAGTCACTCCATTTCAAGATGGCTGCCACAGCTAAAGACTTTGTGATAAAGTTTCATGTGGCTATAGGCACAGATTCAGCATGGACGGAGGTGACGTGTCCCCACCAATAACTCGATCCAAGGGTGCAGACATAACGTTGCATCCCCACCAATAATATGTGCAGCTCAGGTGCTGAGGTGCTGTGCTGCTTTGCGCGGACCTGTGTCCAGGAGAGGGAGGTGTCTGGATCGATCGTGTGAGCCTTTCGTGATCCGTGCTCTCAGACACACCCTCTCCCCATGGACAGAAGTCCACACTGAGCCGCTCATGCTGACAGCATCTGCCCTGGGTCTGGATGTGGACTGGGCTGGACTGCCCTTTGGTCATCTTTTCCCATTGGGTCTATGGTAACTTTGGGCCGGTCCTAACCCCCTCTTTCTTGGTCCCCACCAATGTCAAGAGAAAATCTACACCATTGGCTCAGGGTCAATCATAACACAAATACGCAAGATTGCATGTGATTATGCATAACGTTCCCAAAATCTGCTAGAATTCCATTCATTCTCAGTGCAAAATGGCAGTAGATGATATGCATTCCTTCATGAATTCATGCTAGGCCTTTAGTTCTAATCCATTAAAAGATAATCCAAACAAATGCATTCTAATTCATTGCATTCCTTAAAAAAAAAAAAGAAAATTAAGAAAGTGAAAACATCTTGCAACACATCTAGATGGCAACAATACAGTAGATGTTAGCAGCAAAAATTAGTTATCATGCATGCAACGGTGAGGAAGCCGTTTCCTTTTTTATTTTACTGTGTATTTTTGGCAAAATTATATTTATGTAAAGCAAACATTTTTCTGCAATATATGTTTTAATATAATTATGTTAAGCAATTGAGCAGGTGTTCCTAGCAAAGTGCTGTGTGTACTCTGCTAGAATCTTCTGTTTTGTAGCCTGTATGGATTAAATGTTGTGGGTCAAAGAGTCATTCAGTGTGAATGTGAGAACAGGAAGAGCCTGCAGCTGTCAGACAACCTGACTACATCTAGGGAAGCAAAGGTCCAGTGGCCCGGTGTGATACTGCAGGGACCGGGACCTATATCTGGGATGTGATGGCCAAAAGCTAATGAGGAAACACGCTAAATATTAACCCAGTGATAAAAGACAAAAAGCATTGAGCAGTTTGTTCAAATTTTTAGCACAATAGGTGGAAACATCTATGCAAATCCAGAGAAACCAGCAGGCACATAAACAGATAAGAGACCAACTCCATAGGGGCACCACACACACACACACACACACAGTTACATGCACACACACTCCATCCACTATGACAGTTAGTTGCATTGGCTGGATTACTGTAGGGCTGCAGAACTGTGGCCATTAGAGACCGAACACCAGCAGAGTTATGATAGCTGCAGAACCCACTAATGGAATATCTTCCCCCATTCCTAAAAAGAAAGTGTGTGCGCATGTGTGCATGTGCACGTGCACATGTGTGCCGTTCAGCAAGAGTGAAGCATTCTGTGCATTTTCAGTGCATGTGAGTGTGAAGAACATTAATCCAAAACCTCTTGATGCATGAATGAATGTTTACCCCCTGTTTGCCCCCAGCTCATCCGCTGGCAGCTCATCTCATCCATGAAAAAAGATTTGTGAAAATAAGCATTATAGACTCTCGCTATGTTGTAGTGAGAGAGTGTTAATTTCCTGCAATGAAAGCTATTATTTAAATTAATTTATCAAAAAAATATCCTCATGAATATATTAGATTTCCCACCATGTTTCAGCATTTTATAGATAAATCTCTGGTTGCCTTCCTATAATGAAGACCTTGCAGACTATTCATCTAAAGTCCTAACAGAGAGGAGTGTTTTGGTCTAATTTCATCTGTAGTCAACAGCTGAATTAGTGATTGTGCTCTTTGTTTCACGCTGAGAACACAAAACATTATTAAGCTGTGGTTCTCAACCCTTTAATCATTCAGTTCAGGCTTTTAAAGCACTTCATCTTCAAATTGTTAGGTTTGCACTGGTTAAATTCTGTTTATTGATGTCTATGATGGAATTCATCTTTTGTTGTAGCAGGATTAATAGAGTACCGGGGTTGTGTTTTGTTCTGTGTGTGAGTTGAATCACATCACCTATACATAAAGCTCCAACTTATAGATTTCCCTTGTCACTCATTCTTGACAGTTTTTAATTTGCTGCACCAAGCTCTCACCTTTCTATGGCCCATTTGTTCTTTTTCCTCCCTCTTCTCATTTTCACCGCCTCGGTGTCGGAGTCTGACTCAGTTCATGGGGTTGGAAGGTTTCTAGAAGTACATGCATAAGGTGTGGGTCAAGGTAATAGCAAATGCTAGTTAAAAAAGGAGGAAGAGGAGGAGGGAGATCTGAGGGTCAGCGATCATAGATAGCTTGGAGGATTAGAGAGAGGAGGTCACAATAAAGAGCACGGATAAAGGCACTGAATGAATCGAGAAAAGGAAGAAGATTGTAGTTTTGACCATGAGGTGAAAAGGAAATGCTGGTGGGAGGAGGTGATGTTCAGAGAGAATTACTGGTAGATCTTTTGAGATATGAGATGTAGGGATGTCCTGATCCAATCTCAAGGATTGAATTGAGGTCCTGATTAAGGCATCTTACATCTGTATTATTGATCAACTATCTATGTGTTTATGTAAGCTGTACTGTAATATGGCACCAACTCTTTTTCTGGACTGGAGGAAAGGTGCAAGAGGCGGATTCAGGAAGATCAACAAAATGTTCTGATCACTGTGTTCAAAATCTCTGGAGACAAAATACTCCAATTTACCATGATAAAGGGGAAAAACTGTAGCGATGAAGTAACGTGAGCTCATTACTTCTCATCTTCAGTTTGTGTTTTTAGTCACTTATTTATTGATAATTTTTCATTTTTATTCTGGCTTTTAAAAAACAGTATTTAAATGTTCAATAGGGCATGTTAAATCATTAATTCAACTTAAGTTTGACAGTGACGCATATTGAATTTGATCAGTGATATTATTTACTAAGTCAGAAAACTACCAAAAGTGGAGGGGAAAAGTACCTTTAAATGAAACTTTTCAGTGTTTTTATTATTTCTTATAAATAAAAACTAATGAGCCAAATTGAAAGTCTTATGTAGTTTCAGTACATCACATATTGGGTGTGATGGACTAATCATTGAGCCAGAATTGACTCTGCCTGTTAAGTGATTATAGCTGGGATTGGTGCCAGCTCCCTTTGACCCTGAAGAGGCTGTAGTGAATGAATGAATGAATGAACAGACAAACAAATGAATGTAAAGTACTACCTCCTGGGCTCTGACCTCGTCTTCCCCAGCAGACCAAAACACTTAGCTCATTGTTTTACAGGCAGAATAGTGATGACGTCAAATTACTCACAGAAGAAAAGGTACAAGAGTTTTAAATGCAAGAAAAAACTTAGACGGATGCAGAGAAAGATGTGCTATACACTAAAATCATCTTAGCAATTACGTTTGTACAAACTAAATTATAGGCTTCTGTATCTGTATTTGAAATATTGCAAAATTTATCATTTGTTAAAGTAAAAATAAAAAAAACTGCAGAAGCAAATGTGACTGTGTAATGGTCCGATGAGTAGATTATAACTTGCAGTGCATGGTGTGTTGGGTTGCTGATGTGGGTAAAATATTTTTTGATGATATGTCTGAAACAAAACGACTCCTATAGATTTAGTTGAACTCGTGGGATCAGTTGTGTGTAATTAAAATCCATGGAGCTCCTCTCAGTGCACATCCTGTAGTCACCAAATGACAAGATGAAGGAGACGTTAACGTGATTTTAAATGATTCTTTCTTTGGATGGATATGAAGATGTAAAAAGAGGAACACGTGTATGTATTCAGTACCAGTTATTTATTTAGCAAACCCATAGATAATACTAAGATTTAAGGGTGCAATGGATCAGAAAACTCATGGATCGGATCGGTTCACGGATTTGAGTCACAGATCGGATCATTTTTCGGATCAGCAGAAAAAAAAAGAAAAGAAAAAAAACTTTGCTCTCTCATTATTTTCTAAAACACCGAGCAACATCATCATTGAATACAAACAACATTTAACTCAAGATGTCAATTTGATGCTTCAATACAATTTTGAATCGAGATAGACTCATGCACCTCTCAGGGGTCACAGACCTGTTTCTGTCAAACTAGTCACTCCCTGCGTTTGCAGCTGGGGGGGTGGGCAGTAGGAAAACGGCTGACTCCAACAGAGTGAACCTCTGTAAGCGATGACAAAACGAACGCCTTTCTCAGAGGGGAATTATCTGCAGATTCAGAGCGCGCAAGCACAGAATGTCGGGGATGATTTAGCGACGCACAAGCGCTGCATGAACCGCGGAACATGTGCGTTCCGAACCGTAGAGGGTGAACCGTACGGTTCATGGATTGATGATTCGTTGCACCCCTACTAACATTATAGAATCCCTCGAGGCCCGCGCTGGTCTGCGGCTGGACCGGCACCAGCATTACAGCACAGATTGCTTTAACCTGCCCTAACCAATGGACCGACAACTGATGTGGGCCGTTCATGGCCCATGAATGGCGCAGTCACGATTGGTTGTTTGGACCGGTTTTACAATGGAAACAGACAAAGTAGTGACCCGCCCTGCCCCGACCCATACCGGACCCTGCAGTGGAAACCAGGCTTTTGTCTGTCCTCATTGTAAAACTGGTCCATACAACCGACCTGGACCGTAAAAGAAGGGCTGGAAATAAATCTAAAGGCTAGACTGTTCATTTTTACAGCCGCTTACTTCTGGTTTTCGCAGTAGAAGAAGGATCGAGGCCCGACCGGGTAGTAAGGCTGGATTGAGTATTTAGTATTATGAATAATCATGATTTCAATACTAAACAAAATAATTGTGATGATTTTTGTCCTAAAAACACATATAGGTTGTTCCCAGACTGTTTACTCATTTGTCCAATCAGAACTAATCTGCAATTCTCTGAACTGAGGTTGTTCAAAAAGCTATCTGCTAGTAAAATATGAATAAGCTGTAACACCTATCTGAACTATTCTTAAAATGACTGTTATGTGGTTTATTGGCGTTGTTATCAGTTCAGCAGCTCATGAAGAGTCTTAGGTCAGAGAATGCAGCCTGAACATCACACAGCTGCAAACGGTAGCGTAGTGATAGTTAACTCGACTGGGATAATCAGATAAGAGATTGCAGTTAGACCAATTAGAGGAACTGTGAGTAAGTGGGGTGGATGTGACCAGCTGCAGGATGAAGGTGTAGACGTGAAAATACATAAAACCCCAGATTATCAGACAAATCAGTGTTAAATGTAACATGAAAATAATGGAAATTCTTTTTACTGTGATTCTCACAAAGGATTGGAAGCCCACACACTGCGCTGTGACATATCAGCTCTGTTAACGAGATGTTCAGGTAAAGTATCAAGGTCATAACTTTGGCATCATGACAAGTTCTAACACGTTCATTAGATCTTTTAGGAGTGTGCATCAGCGAGCTATTAATCACAGATAAGCTGCTTCTATGAACAACTAGGAAAGAAAGCAGACATTTTATTTGAGTCATGCTTATGAGCGAGGGATGAATCCACGAGACGTAACCAGCAGGAGCGTCAAACATAATCATGTGGTCATTATTTTGACATGAAGTCCCCATGGGATTCATTTATACCCGTCCTCTAATACAACGTTATTTGAAGTGTGGGCCATTTGTCCTCTCTCCCATTCTGCCCTTCCTCTTTCTCTTCTCTCATTTTAAATTCAGTGCAGCCATTCAGGTCAGTTCTAATTACTGGGGTTCAATTGGAATTGGCTTTTCAATTTTTGACGCTGCAGCGTTGGAAATCACACGTTGCCAGTTTCAGCTCTTCCCCCCCTTCCCCCCTGCTCGACTCCCTCCTGGTATGCATGATGCATTCCCCTCAATGCGCCAATGCTTTGCAATGCAGTGCGGCTGTGTGAGAGGTAGCAAGACGTTGCTTTAAATGCAAGTATTTACAAGGCCAAGCTGTGTGTTATGGGAGTGCAGTTTATTTGAATACTGTGAGGGAGTAAGTGCGTGCAGGTAAGAGAGAGGGTAAGTTCGTGTGTGAGTGTGAAGAGAAAACTGAGGAAGAAGAGCAGAAGGAGAGAAGAAGGCATCTCAACGAGGGGATTGGGAGTGGCAGAAAAAGCCAGGGCTTTTCTCCTCTGTCTTTCTTTCGGGTCCGCAGTGCAGGAGAAGAGAAGATTAAAGTGGAGACGCTGCTTTTGAAGTTAGGCAATGTAGAAGAAGCAGCAGCAACACGCACGAGCCCAGAGCCACGCACGCACTCTTCCTCAGAACTCAGTGAAGTAAGGGAATATGACTGCAGTTCAATCTGCCTTAGATTCATACTAGTTTTTATGTGATTCCTCGTGACATTTAACTTTCTCTGGACTGAGAGGCAAAATATATATTTACATTTAATCATCTACTTAAATAAAAATCAGGTAATGAATATAGATTAACTTTGAAGTTTGACTGAGGATCTGCATCCTGGTAGTTAGCAGACATTTTTAGATGCACAAGAAAACTAAAAGTGTTTAAATATAGGTGTGCAACTAATCTGATTTATGTTGCAGTTTTGATTTTGGTTCCTAGTAATCACAAAAAAATGATGTAGGCATGCTTTTATTTTGTCTTACCTTCCAAATGATGCACAATTACGCCCACTTGTGCTGAAGTCATGGTTGTGTTTAAAGAGTCAGCACAAAAACAAGGAAAAACCTGATGTGCTTCAAAATGACCTTTCAGTTATGATATTTGGCAGGGTGTCCAGTGATATTTCTTCATAGATTTCCCCTCCAAGAATCGTAAAAAAAAAATCAACATATTGTTCCTAAAACAAGAACTTTGCATATTACACAATGATAAAAAAAAAAAAAAAACTTTCATGAAAAAGTCTCCTAATATCATCAGTGTAGCAGGGATTATATATTGTAATACACTTTTCTATTAAATTAGAGTATTAGGGAAACAGATAAAGCACAATTAAAATAGGGCCAAGGACAGAACTTTGTGGAATACCATGCTTAAGAGTAACTGACACTAATTTAAAGTGGATTTAGCAGCATTAATAGTTCTAAATGATAAATAAGATGCAAACCAATCCAGAGCTGTACTACAAATACCTACCAACCTCTCCATATATAACGTTAGGATCTCCAGCATTCCTGTCCTTTCACAAGCCGATCAGAGCATTACTGGTGTATTTTCGTCTGAAGAGAAAAAATAAATGCAAAAATCATGATTTCAATGTTGTCCAGAACAATCGTGATTAGGGCTTTTTCCATAATCGAGCAGTCTTCATGTTCACTCTGGATGTAAATAAGATTATTTGTCCATTTCGCCGCACAAAAATCTCACCTACACCTGTGTCCAGTGAGAGGCTTAAATATAAGTCTGGTATGGAAATGTCAAGAGGTAATTGTAGGAGTAATACTCAGACTGGTAAATGTCAGACTTGCCCTCCCAGTCTCCAACCTGCACGCTAATATCATTTATTATGAGTATTTCCTAAATCAATTGTAAACAAAGATCACTGACCATTTCTTATGAATACGCTTGTGCTTTTGCATGCATGCTATACATTTTCATTTACCATCTGACTGCTCAGGAAAATGGACGGTGTGTGTGTTCAAGCACAGACGTCTGTGTGTGTGTCTGGAGTCAGACCCAGCTTTCAAATCAATCTGCCTTCATGGACATCGGCATATGCCAAGCAGTTGTGAGGACTGATCATGACTATACTGTCACCGGGATCATCGCCAAGTGTCCATGGTAACAAATTCTGATTCATATTGCTGATGACTCTCCAGAATATGTATTCTAGGTTCAGACAAATACGTCAGTGTGTGTGAGTCTGCGTGTTTATGCTGTATTCAGAGGAGCTGATGAAAATAACCTCAGAACTGTGAGGACCTCTTAAAGTGAATATATTGGATTTTAATGTCCTTGTCAAGTCAAATGGTTTCCTATTTGAAACTCTCTGGAGGCTCATACAAGGGCACTTGGTAGCTGCTTTCCTACTTGACCTAAAATCCCCCTTCACTGCATGGGAGAAATAATTCTCCTTTTTTCTGGCTTCACCTTTATGACCTTCCATTGTTCTTCATGGTTAATTTGTCAAGGAGTCTGCAGTAATTGGTGGAATTAATGACCTTCTTTTCACCTTAGGCCTTTTGGTTATGTAAATTAGCTTAATAAGTTTCAGGATGCTTTCCCTACATTTGTTATTGGTCGTTTTGTATATATCAAGTAGTTTAAATCTTTGAATCAATTTGAGAATTGTATTATTTGAAGCATACACATTTTCAAAATATTTACTAAAAAAAAATCAGCTTTGTTTCGTTACCCCATTTTACTCAAAACGTGGTTTCACTTCAATAGATAGTCAAATGGGTCACCATATTCATGAACATCTCTTACATCTGTTTGTATTCTGACAATAAGTTCATATTCCAGCAAGACAGCACATCATGTCATATCAGCTAACTGTCTCAGCTAACATTTGATGCTTTGTTTTTTGAGCCATCTAGTTAGTTATCCCTTGACCTAAACATCTGGGTGGATGTTCTGAGGCAAAATCATCTCAAACAGAACCCAACACTTGGAAGATGTGGTCCATACATTCCTTATAAAAGGATTAGTGGCACCACAAAGTCCAGACTGCAATTCACTGGACTACTGTGAGTGAAAGTGCAAAATCTATGAAAGTGAGAAAATCTATGAAGGCCAAACAGACAAATTCAGCTACAGAAACAAGGCAAAAACCAAAGATATCTGGCTGAAAATGACTCTCACTGAGATATAACGTTCTATTGGGTGATGGAAGAATGTTTGAGATGTCTGCAAGGAAAGCTGGCCCATTTGGCCATTTCTCTGGGTAAAATCAGGTGTGAAAAAATCTGACATGCATTCTTTGAGACACAATATGAAGCTGATTCTACACATAGATGGAATAAGATCAGAGGAACAGCGTGAGCGGGGAGGGGGCATGACGGGTTGCAGCTTTGTGTGTTCTGGACAGAACCGGTACTGCTACTGGACCTGAAACACTGCAATGCCTCCCCCCTCAAAGAGTGCAGGTGTGCAATTTGTGAAAGAAGCAGAGTGGGGGATCCAGCGTTTGTTGTGAGTTTGTCTCGTTCGTCTGTGAAGACGCTGCAGCAGTTCGGACCCAATGCTGGTTCCTTCCACAACACAAAACTTTGAGAAAGCCAGAAACAAGTAGCCTGGCAAGCCAGACTATATATATAGTAATATATAGTAGTACTATATATCGTATATACTATATATAGTATATATAGTCTGGCCACGGTTCACTGAAACGACTCATTCATAGGGGCGGGATCAACGGTTGTCAATCAAACCGTCTTCACATGCTATTGGATAGTTCTAGGACTAATCAGAGCCTTTTAGCAACAACCGGAATCAGCTGGTAAATTAAACTTTTACCGTATTCTGTTGGCAAAGCGACCAATAAATCCTCTTTCAAAATAAAAGACTTAACTACCTCTATCTGTTCATGTCTTAGAGAAAAGCCCAAATCTAAATCATTCAAAGTTGATAATAAAGACGTTTCAAATGAACGCGGCTCCCGAGCTGCCGCAATGTTTAAATTCGGAGCTCTGCCTTCATTGGCTAATCCTACCCACCAAACCATTAGAGCGCTGTGATTGACCTAGTATGAGACTGACCAGACCAATCAGTGGGCTGCTGAGGTTCCAATGGAGCGTGTCTAGACCAGTTATCGTCCACTTATCGAGGTGACCTCCTCAGTATACCGTGATATTGATTTGAGGCCATTTCGCCCAGCCCTAATCTGAATACTGAAGCAATAAATGTTTTATCAAAAGATATCAAAGGGTTTTCAAGCTAGCAGACATTAAAATCTGTTGTTCTGTTTTTTTTCTCACCATTGTTCTAAGTGACAGAAAATGGTCAATGACATCACATCAGTGTTCTGAGTAGAATTAGCCTGTCTGAAAGCTAACAATGCTCTAAAGACTTAAGCATGTACATTTTGAGAGGAGAAGTGTGTGAGGCCAACACACACAAGTACTTTAGAAAACTGTGAGAAAGAAGATTTATCATGACAAGTTGTTAATATGAACCAGGGGATGGTGTTATGAGAAGATAAATCTTGTAAATTGATCCATATGAGAAGCTTTAAAGCCCAGCTGAGCTGTGCCCTGACCTGCTATCTTTGCTGAATTCTCTCAATGTGTTTCCCAGTGAAATTACTCACAAAATATTAGTGATATTTGGCTTCCTGGTGACATGTCAGGATTAACCTGTAATGCACTCAGCTAAGGCATGGCCTTCAGGTCATTGAGGTTCTGGGGTACAGAGTTACGACCATCTACAGGAGACTGAACTGATGCCATTAGCTTTCTATGGGATTCAGGTCTGGTGGAAGTGCAGGTCACTCTATTTGAGGTACCCCAGTCTCCAGCAACTGCTCCCTTATACAGTAATAATCCAAAAAAGGGTTTTAAATAAATCCCTTATAATAAAACCTCAATAAGCTGGAGTATGTCATTCATGAAGAGGAAATTAGGCCTGTACTGTTCATACTTATACACAATGACTGATTTAATGTTATTATATATATCAGGTAGTATATTCTTGTCACAGGGCCATTCACAAAGTTTAAGGCGGTTCTGTATTGATTAGACACACATGCTTGTGACAACGATGTTGCATAGTGGCTTTAGATTACTGCCATAAAATATGAGGATGGTGGAGGAGAGAGGTCTAGATTACATATTATTCAAATACATTTCCCAGCTAACATTTATCTTGTTGAATTATAAACCAACATATAATAGATACACCAACTAGCTGTTCGTCTCTGGCTGTGTACATTTGTTATCTTTCTCCTAATCCAGCACTCTTAACACTGCATTCTTTTCAAACATCCCATTAAAAGCCTTGTTCTAATTCACAGTTTTCAATTGGTCTCTTTACTTACAAGATAATGAATAAATAAATAAATAAAGACGTGGTCATTGTGAGACACGCTGACCACACAAACTATACATGCATCTGAGAATCCACTTCTTCATCTTTAAACATGCAGAACACTCCTAAAACAAGCACAAACTCCTCCATAAGTGATGTAAAAGCTCTTAAGCGTCTTGTCTGTGGCTCTGAAGGGACTGGAACATCATATGGTGTATGCCAAGAGAAAAGCTGCTTGAATTATTGAATGCAGGAGAAATACGAGGGGAAGTGAAGGCTAAACGTGTGCATGGAGGAAGGAAAAAAGAAGAAGTAGTGAAAATGAGAGACTCCTCAGGAAGGAGCACAAAGAAATGCAGGAGAGGGCAGAGAAGCCAAAAGAGACAAAGAGGAGAAGAGATGGGAGGAAAGAAAAAGTGGAGAAGTAGAATGTGTGGTTTTACGTGTCTTATTTGCTTGCTGATGTAAAGTGGAAAAATGTAGATCAGTAGAGGATTTTACTTACACTGAGTTTTACTTGTTTCAGAAATAGATGTGTGGCAGACAACTGTAGAAGTACGTTCCCTATGGGACTCCAAGAGATGAAAAGAAAAGAAAAACAAAGACTGTGCACTAATGTTTTTCTCATGCTTACATTACAAGGCTCAATAAAACTGAAATGCTGTTGGGATTTTTTGCACTTTGTTAGTTATGACAGTGTTTATGCATGCAAACGTTAAAAACCGTCTGTCTTCTGTATGAACAGAGATCGTTTGTGTGCTTTTAACTGGCCGGTCTAATAGAAGGCCGACTTCCCACGGTGCTGGCTTTGCAGCACTAAGCTGAACATGGCTGTGGATCAATGTCATCTACACACACACACACACACACACACATATATATACACACACCCACACTTGGACTTGTTTACAGTTTAAACAGCAGGTGGCACAGATAACAGCCACTTAATCCGCAGCCATTTGGACTACAGAGCGTCATACCCCAAACTTTTTTTCTCCTTTTAACTTTCTCGTCTCTTTTTAAAATTCAACATTTTAGATGTTCAATAGCACATAGCTGGTGATCCATAAATGTGTATCTGTTAATTATCTATATTTATAAAAAGCTATGTCTTATTAATGATTTAAAGCGGCTCTCTGGAGCATTTTTCTCTGTATCAAAGTTTTCTAAATGTTTTAAATGATATTTCAGGTCTAAACTATGATCTATGGGTTGAGTTCCACAACATCTGTCATTCTGATGAAGACCCTCCTTCCTCCTAGAGACCCCTTTTCATTCTTTCTTGCCGCCGACATTTTTCAGGCAATGAAATTCAAATGTCTGCATTCTCTCAACATGCACACGCATCGACCAAACCTGTACCAGTAGGGGGCGCTGTCGTACAGGACACTCCGTGTGTTTCTCTGCCGTCTCAGCCGTTCACTGAGGACTCACAGCTCATTTCTACTAAAAACCTACCCATTCTCCAGCTAAAGATGGATTTATTTTTATTTTTAAACCTTTCACCTCACAGAATGGCAAGGCTTGACAGGATTATGCGTTTATTTTGGTCAGAAAGTTCATCCAGGGCCGAGTCAAGTTCAGCTTCAGAGTCCAGCAGCAGCTCTCTGCTAACAGAGCTAATATCAGAAGCAGCAGAGACAGAGAGGGCTCATCAGACCCTCGTAGTATTGTTGGAATAAGATTGTGAACTGTGAGTGATTAAACCCTACACATTGAGGGGTACAGTTCATGTCCGAAGTATATGCGCCGCGTGCACGCGCGCACACGCAACCGGACGCGCGTGTCGAGATGTTTTGAGGAGGAGCCTTTGGACGCTAGATTCAAAAACTGCTCTCCTGATGAAATCCTCCAGAGTGCTGCTTTAACACACCTACGTTGTACCTGAATTTGTGAAGAAAGCTTCAGGGTGCCAAAGAAAGTCCAGACCTAACTCTGGCAGGTGTGAGTGGAGAAGGACAGCAAAGAAGCCACTTCTTTGCTAGAAAAACGGGATCAGGGACAGATTGATATTTTATTATCTGAACACCCTCTAAAAAAATCTCCAGCAACCCAAGAACAGTTTGGTGATGAACAATGAATTTTTCAGGATGATGGAGCGCTATGCCATAAGGCTAAATTATATTACTTAGCTTGGGAAACAAAACATTAAAGTTTTGTGTCCATGTCCAGAAAACTCTTCAACTTTTAACTCCCACTGAGAACTTGTTATCAATCCTCAAGAGGGGAGTAGACACACAAATTCTGAAGAAAATCTAATGATGATTGAAGCAAAACTGCCATCAGTTAGGGTTTAGACCAGAAGCTGACAGCATGCCAGAGTGAAATGCTGAGATGTTAAAAAATGAAGAACCAGAACTGCGTGCATGGAATTTTTGCATAAAATAAATTGTCAATAAAAGTCCTTGAAATGAGCAAAGTGCTTGTAAATACATTTCAGTATATCAATCAGCTGACAGGAAACACTGAAACAGCAAACTTGTGTCACTCTCCAAGGTTTGGGCCACAGATTAAGATGTGAACCAATAAGACAAGAGTACCAAACTAACCCTACTCACATCAAACAAAAAGAATTTCTAGTCTCTAAATTATACAGGATTTTATTTTGAAAAATCAAGTCTTGTCTTGGCTCTATGACAATATGTAAACAAATGTAAGCTAGTAAAATGGCCGACAAATGTATTGGAGATAACTGTTTAGTGCTCAAAGACAACAAATACGATTGTGGATTTGTTGATATCAGATAAAAGAACATCGAAGCTGGCCAAACACTAATAACACATCTTCAGCACTTCGAATTAAAATAAGAGAGTACAAACATGTATAAAAGATAATGATGTCAAACCTGAACGTATAATATAAACTCTAGTAAAAGGAAAGAAAGCAGCTGTCTTTTCAACAGTAATATAGTAATGACAGTATGGGAGTTAAAGGCGAGCCATATTTCAACCGGTCAGCTCAGATGTTGCTCTGTGGTGCAACAATCAAAATAGCCACAATGGCTCAAATGTAGTACAATAACAAAGGTAAGTAGCAACAAGGGTAGATGTTAGTCTCTACAAATGTACAAGAAATTAAAAAAAGAAAACACAAAAACATTACATTTTCTTTACCAAACTTTTTTGCCAAGACACAAAGTCTCCTGAGACTGTTCTGTTTTGGTCATCAGAAACACAGGTCTCCTATAGATGGTGTTCTGTAGGCTGGTAACTATTGTAACTCTTCCTCCATGCAGCTGAAAAACGCAGCAGTATCAACAGGACAAAGTTTCTTTTTCTTCTCAAACTAGTGCCTTCTAACATAATGAGAAGAGCATGGAGCCTGTATAGAACCTGGCTGATACCACCACTGTGTCAGTACAGTAACACAGTGGTGACACTGTAAATAAACGGCCTTCTGGGAAAAATAAACTGCAGGAGGTAATTTTTTTTATCTGGCTTTTATTTCCTCTGCATTAGTCCATCCACCTGCACCTTGTTGATTAAATTGCCAAAAACGTTTCTGAAAAGGTTTCCTCTTTGACTGACGAAGTTGCCCTCACACCGCAAAAGCTGTCAGGCAGCTTGCATTTACTGCTGACCAGCTGTGTTGATGCACACATACCACTCTGTCTGGGCTTCCTTTCAGCCTCTTTTACTGCACCACTGGCCAAGAGAGCAGGATCGCTTTCAAAGCCCCTCTGTGTGTTCAAGGACTGGATTGGGGTTTGGGTATGCATGCACATTCATGCTTAGATGTTAAGTGTTTACTGGCAAGATAGTTCTCTTCTACATTTGCAGAGCTTCCTACCTCTGAGAGGATTCACCTTAAGGGAAACTAGTGAAGGATTAAGTGTTGAATAGTGGGAAGTGAAAAAGTGCAGATGACGTAGGAAGTACAGTGACATAAAAGAAGGAAAGAGATCGCTCGCGATCAAGCTTCCGCCAAAGTAAGGCATGTGGCACAGTGAAGGCTCTACCAGTCACCATAGCAACACTTTAAAGGCCGATCCCCAATGCAATTAGAGAGGCTTTGAGGCAGCCAGTTTGAGGGCAGAGAGTATGAAAAATAATGGCAAGAAGAGCATACAGACTTAAGGAAAACAACCCAGCTGAATGAATGAAAACCAGCCATTATGAGACCAAGTGTGTCAGTAATTGCATGGGGTAATTGTGAAAAGGCTTCTTTTTTCTACGCCGGTGGAGAGAATTTTAATAATGACAAAGCCATGGGCAAGGTGTGTTTATAGGTTTGTACCTTGAGTGTGTCTTTATGTGAGAACGTTCTACAAAAGATAACTAAGAATTGATTCAAACCACAGATTTCAGAGGCAATTGCAAACTTACAATTGTTAGCAAAACTTAGAGACAAAATAGAAGCAAAGAAGAAGAACAGGAAGGCAAAGGTTTAATTCGCCAAGTGCAGAGGGATAAAGTCTTGGCTCAGTCTGCCAAAATGATAATATCAATTAAATTAAACCTTCAGAACTTGGTAGTATTATTGCTGGCAATCCTCTTAGGTCCTCTCTAAGCCCATTAAATACAAAAGAACACAACGCGTCCAAGAACGATGACTTATCAGTTTCTTTGCTGGACATGAGAGGTGAATGTAAGATCTTGTTTCTCAGTTATCTGTCTTGTACCTCCAAATTTTTTAGACTCATTTTAACACATTTATCCATGTTCAGCCACTCACATAAAACTGGAGACATGCTCTAAACTAGGGCTGGGCGATATACCGAAAATTTATCGTTACCGAAATTTATGACTCTAACCGACGTCATTTTGCCCATATCGGTAAATTCGGTATTTTAAAAAAAATGAAAAGGCATGTACAGGTTGGCGCTGCTCATGTCCCTTTAAGACGCACTACGTTCGAAGTTCGAACTCCACTCCATCCAGTCCGTAAAGAAGAGGTGCCTTGTTTCGGTTCCTGTCCGTCATTAATGAGAACTTGTGAGACAGCGATTCAGCCTGATAAGCTGTCGCTGATGCTGCGCGCGCGTCACCTGCCTGAGGCATGTTGTGTGCGTGTTTCGGACGTGCTACAATTGTGTGCGTGTTGCTGTCGCTGCGTGCGTCGGAGCCTCCGACTCGGGAGGGGCTCACCTGTACCGCAGCTGAACGGAGTGCGCCATGTGTCAGAGAGGAGCAGTCGAGTGTGTGTGTGTGTGTGCGTGCCCACGTCGGATCATTAGAACCGGGACCGAGTGCTGCTGCCACTCAACAGAGTAGGCGATCCAGCTGGATTACGGTGGCTGGGTCAGCGGACCAGCAGGTCTAGTAGCAGTTGGGGGGGTGAGGGGAGCTTATAGACTCATCCACTGAGTCTCACCCCCCCACCCCCCGTGTGGTTCTTTACTGTGATTTGCCGAATAGACGGAGATATTTAGTGTATGTATTTGTCCACAGGCTGCATGGTGGCGCAGTTGGTTAGCACTGTTGCCTCGCAGCAAGGAGGTCATGGGTTCGCGTCCCGGCTCTGCAGCCTCTCTGCGTGGAGTTTGCATGTTCTCCCCGTGCGTGCGTGGGTTTTCTCCGGGTACTCCGGTTTCCTCCCACAGTCCAAAGACATGACTGTCAGGCTGATTGGGCTGGTAAATTGTCCTTAGGTGTGAGTGGGTGTGTGGTTGTTTGTCTCGTTCGTCTCTGTGTGGCCCTGCGATGGACTGGCGACCCGTCCAGGGTGTCCCCCGCCTCTCGCCCCTTGACCGCTGGAGATAGGCACCAGCTGCCCCGCGACCCTCTGTGGAGGAATAAGCGGCTACAGAAAATGGATGGTTGGATGTATTTGTCCACTGTTTTACATTAGTTTAATAAATAGTTATTTTATGTGGAAACACGTCTCTGTCTGCTGCTTCTGTAGAGGAGCCTTTTTACGGGACATTAAACCTCCTGTAGCTTCAGTTCTAAAGGGTCAGATAAAGATAAGGGAGGTGAGAAGGGGAAAGAAAAAATCATCAGCAGGTAGGGGAGGAAAAAGTCTGAGAGAGAAGAAATAAAACCTGTTCTCCTCATCATAGTAATTCCAGAGGACAAAGTTAGGAGGACAAGGAGCTGGTTAGAGTTTTTGCATCATTTATAAAACACTCAGCAGTTGGTTAAAGGTTTTCATATTGAAGAATTTTGCAAAGAAAAGAAATGCGACTTCAGTCATTTGGGAACACTTTGGCTTCAGCAAAGATGCTGTTGAGCAAAAAAATGTCAAATGTAAGCTTTGCAAAAAGTTACATATTGTATCCTTTACTTTTTATTTTGCCCAGTTAATCTTAACCACTAAAAGTACTTAGTATTTTCTTCATATTTTGTCAGTGTCATTTTACAGTCCTTTAAAGTGGCAATAACATGATTGCAATCAAAAGGTTTAGGGGGAAATTACTATCAATACAACTCCGGAGGAAATATGCTGCCTGCCACAGCCCCATCGAATGAAAAATTTTATTTTTGGTAATTGGGGTAGTTATCGTCCATTTATCGTTATCGAGGTTAACTGGTCAATTTATCGTGATAATGATTTTAGGCCATATCGCCCAGCCCTACTCTAAACTTAAAGTGTCTCCAGCTAGGGAGAACACCCTCTCAGATGGGGTGGAGGACGCTTTGATACAGAGATAGTTCTCAGTTAGAGCTGATTGGCAGTGTGTCCTAATTCCTCCTCCACCAGAGTGTTGCTGTCTTTGGTTGGAATGGGAGGAAGACTTCTATATATTTAGACTTCTTGATCCACCCTCTGTACTACAGAGACAGGGAACTTCTGCTGCATGGACAAAAGCTCACTGTCCTCTTCTTCAGAAAGTCCTTCCAAGGCTGGCCTCAACACTATTTTGAATATGTTCTGAACCAGAACATGAATATAAGGTTACAAGTTAGAGTTGAAATTTTGCAGCCCAGAAATCCATAAAAAACTCCCACAACTCACAAAACCCAACCCAATCGATGCCCTTAGTTTATAGGATATAACAGAGGACAGAAGGTGGGAGTTTCAGAATAAAGAATGCTGTTTTGTTTGTACCTCAACCACTCATTTGTGCAGGAAACTGCCCAATCCAGCAACACTGAATACTGAGTGCATACACAACATCATTACGCAAATTTATCAAATGTTAGTGGAACTGATAAAAGACTCTTTAGGCAGGCTGGATTAACAATTCCAAGAACTTGAACTACTGGGAACCAGTTCTCTGCAAGAACCGGTTCTCGATTCCCATCCCTAATCATCATGGCTGTATGCCTTTGGGTCATTGTCCTGATTGATTGTTTATTATCATTGATTACAATGTTAATCTGTTGAAATGCAGTTTCTTTAAAGTGCCTGTGACTCCATATTTAAATCACTTCATATTAAACAGGTGTAATCTTTGATGCCTCTAGATTAGCGTTGCACCATTATAACTCAAAATACGCTGTAATTATTTCCTAACGAGCAACTCAGAGATCAGAAGAAAGCGCCGCCTTCCGGTTCTGCTGGGTTTCTCCTTATTTGGCAGCCTGACACTTCTGCTGCAGTAGGGGGCAGTGCCTTCGCGTGAAAGAGAAACGAAACTGAAACTAAACACTACACGGTCTATGGGCAATGGCGGCGGCACTGCCTCGCTCCAGTTGTCGTGAACGTGCATGTGGGAGGAGAATTGACCATATAAGCAAGTCCGGATCACTATGACCTCATAGCGGGCTGGAGTGAAAAAAACTGTTTGAAACCTGGGTCTGAAATCTGGAAGAGCTTCTCACTGGCTGTACTAGGAGACAGATGGACGCCGTTTTTTGCACTTTCTGGCAGGTTTAAGGTGAGAACTCAACATTGCAACATGATAGATAAGTCAGAAAACACGGAAACTGATGTCATGGGCACTTTAAGAACCTTTTAGCGTCGAGTTACAATCATCCTTCATTTGGGTGTCACTCAAGTCTTTGACAGTCCCACTGCTGCTCTTATTGTATTGTTATAAATTGTCAGTCTATATAACTTATAATGCTAAATTGCCCTGCCATCTCTCATAATAGGCCAGAGCATGCTTTTTACTCTTCTTATTGAAACACAGATTATCTCTAATTTAACATTTTGCATCATTGTTTCTGTTACTGTTTTTTTGTATTCAGTCATTCCTGGTCTTCCAGCTCATGTGAAGTCTTACGGGGCCACTGGTAACATCCTGCATCCGAGGCGTTTTGAGTGATTTTACTTTATGTTTTATAAGTCCTATTGCCTACCTACCAACTGACAGCCAGATTATGACCTACAGCTGAGGCATTATGATGTATATGTCAAAAGGTTTGCAAAAATACATAATTAAAAAATCCATTTTAATAGAAGCATCTTCATAAGTTTTGACAAAGATCTAATTAGACTGAAAATGTATTGGCTGAAAATATTTTAGGAAAAAAGACATTTGCATATAGATAGTAGTATAAATCCACTATGGTTCTATGAGGAATTTTGCAGCCATAAACATTCCTCTGGTCTATTTAACAATTTCAAATCATGCAGGTAAAGTTTTGTAGATTCTAAAAGTTTAGAAATTCTTTCCATCAAGTCATTTTATGGGGGTTGAGGGGTGCAGGAGTTTGGGGTGCAGGGATCACTTTTAAGGACTATCCAGTTCCTGTACAATAAACCAAGAGCTGTGTCTGCATTCTCAGCAGGTTGCAAAGACTGCCCCTTGTCCTTGATCCTGAGAAGATGGCGTCTGGTTTTGGAACCTCAGAGTTAAGAGTGTGCTTGTGTAAAGTGTGGACAGAATAAGAGCTGCCTCTTCAAAGTCTGTGGTCATGGTTTTCAACTGGAAAAAGGTCTTTTTTACCCCTTAGGAATTCATAAGGTGTCACCACTCATTGCAAGGTTATGGAAATGTTCTCCTCCAGCAATGAATCCAACTTTAACAACCTCAAGTGACATATATGTAATGAATGTAAGGGTTTGTTTGGTGAGTGATGACAGGAAAGACCAAGAGATGGACCAACTGATTGGGGCTTCAACTGCAGAAAGCAGGGTGTTGAACCAGTTTGTCATGGTAACGGAACTGAGTTGAAAGGTCACCTACAGTATGATCATTAGACTTGGATCATGACCAAATGAACAAGATCCCAGATACACGTAGCTGAAATATGATTCATTCATATGTCAGAATGCCAGGCTCTCTTTAGTGTTAGGGCGAGGAGCTCTATCATCTGAGGGCAGCTCGGAGTACAGCTGCTGTGCCTCCATATTGAAGGAGAGACCTCAGACATCAGAGAGACCCTGGGACTGACCCAAACCCCACCAAAGGATAATACATCCTCTGGCCTGGGAATGTCTTGAGATATCCCAGGAGGAAAAGTGTTGTCAGGGACCTCCATAGATGTGTGGGTTTCCCTCCTGGTCCTCCTTTCCTTTTAAACCACCACAGACCTTTGTCCAAACTTTCCACCATATGATGATAAAAACCTGATTTAACAGGTTTTATTTTCATAGTCATGTCTCTAGGCTTATTTACCCTTTTTACATTAACTAAATTCCAAATTATGTTTGTAAGCAACTAAAAATGTACTTTCTAATAAGTTCCAGTCATTCCTTCAAACGTGATGAATCAAACTTCTGACTCTCTTTCTACCTTAAGAGACCTTCCAACTGAACAAGTGACACAGGTTGAAATAGCACAGGACAAAAACAGGACAGTATAACCGACTTTGAAAAACATTTTGACAAAACACAAACTCTGCTTGTAGGAGAGATGGAAATGTCACGCGGGGCTGAGTGAACGGTGCTGAACGCCGGCCTTCGGAGCAGCATGCTCTGCTGCCTTGTACTGTACATGCGGTGAAGTTAACAGCAGCTCCGTTCATCTGAAAAGTACTTGATGGGAAAGCAATGAGGATATTTTTCACTGCACATCCAGGACAAATTGATGACTTGTGTTGCGGCCATAGCCTACTGAGTGTTTATAATGTAGCATTTGCACTTCACTGGCCTGATCCTGTGACCCCCAGAGGGAATTGATTTCTGCTGCTCTGCTGCCCTTTCACGTCTCTGTCTTCTCTCCTACATTTGTTTTTCCTTTTCATTCTATCTTAATGTCCCTTTGCTCTTTTTCCTTACATGCCAATCACTTTATGATTTATCATTCTCTCCATCTCCTATTTTTTTGATTTGGCCCTTCTCCCTGCTGGCTGCTCCCTGTGGCTTTCTTGTCAGGGATGCTTGTTTTATTGCCTTTTAGAATATCTTAAGGCCCCCAGCTAGCATTTTCTTGTCAATTCCTCCCCACACGACATCTAGGTTCCTT
The DNA here is from genome assembly GCA_006937965.1 of Callopanchax toddi. Taxonomy (NCBI): domain Eukaryota; kingdom Metazoa; phylum Chordata; class Actinopteri; order Cyprinodontiformes; family Nothobranchiidae; genus Callopanchax; species Callopanchax toddi. Next base: position 388,658 of record SSNR01000290.1, read on the forward strand.
TCTCTTTGCCATTGTTGCTCTTTCTTCACCTTTTGTTTCTCACTTTTCTCTTCCCGTGTCTCCTGTGTTTACACCCTCCATCTGTCTTATCACTCGATCGTCTCCTTTCAGTTATCTCTCCCTGTTTGTCTTTCTCTCCTTTTTCCAACCCCTCCCCTCTGTTTGTGCCTTCACTGCCAGTGTTATCCCTTCCTCCTTTACGCCGTCTGTCTCTGTGTGCTGGATCCTCTCCCCAGCCCACAGCATGGTTGACAAATGGATTATCGCTCCAACACACATAGCCCTCTCCAGACCTCTTTATTTTAGAAGCTACAGCTATTATAGAGATGTAATGTTTTTGCAGATTCATTCAGATGATGCAACAGCCCCTGGCAAACACATGTATGTACATTTTTTTCTTTATGCCATTTTATGAATTTATCATCTATAATTAAAAAAACTCTTTGTGATTTATAAAGTTCATAAAAAGTTCATCTTTGAGAAGTTTTTTCTCACAAATAAGTGACTACCTGGGTGTACCTCATTTTATAATTTCTTGTGTCAAAATGAAACTTAGTGGCTACTTTATTAGGTAGGCTGCACAATTCGATTGCTTGTTAACACAAATAGCTAATCACAAAGCAGAAACTCAGTCCTATTAGGCACCAAGAGATGGAGAAGTTCAAACTGAGCATCAGAATAGAGACATTAGATTTAAATGACTTTCAACATCACATGGCTGTTGGTATTTCAGAGTCATCTGATCTAATGGTAATATTACACACAAACATCTCTGCCTTATTGATATCAGGAGCTAACCGAGGTGGCACGCCAATACAGAGCCTGGAAATAAATGTGCACTATTTTAGTCGCCAGTTAAAAATGCTAAACATTTAAAAAGTGCAAAGAACATATAATACTTTTATAAATAGTTCTTTACAACACACCATGGAGGGATAACAATGTCTGGTTTGAGACGTGTCTTTCTCTTAATGATGTCACACTGCCAGACATTGCTCTTCTCTGACATACAGACAAGTTTTCCCTCTCTCTGCTGTCCCAATCCGAGTCAGATCGACCAATTAACTCAATTATTTGTCCGGACCTGTCAGGATCGGGTTGAAATTGAGAACTCTAGAAGCAGCAGACAATACTATTATGTCATGGCTATACAGTACCTATTAAAGTAGTAAGTAAGTAAGTAAAGTTTATTTATATAGCACCATTCACAGACATAAATCACAAAGTGCTTCACAAAAAACAGAATTAAGCATGATTAAAAGACAAAGAACCGAAAGCATTAAGATAAAATAAAAGACTGTAAAAGAAATTGAAAAGGGACAGATTAAAATTTCTTAGACAAAATAAAAGACTATAAAACAAATTAAAATAATAAAACAAATGAAAAATATCATTAAAACACATAATGATCGAAGTACAAATAGAAATGTTTAAACACCAATAAGAGAACATTAAAGATTTGGGTCTTCAGCTGCTTTTTTAAAGGAGTCCAGACTGTCTATACAGCGTAAAACTAAAGGAAGGTCATTCGAAAGTTGAGGTGCAACAGACTGGAAGGAGCGATCACCGCGAGATTCTGGTCTGTGGACCTGAGAGCTCGGGTTGGAGCGTACGGCTTTATCAGTTCAGTAACATAAAGAGGAGCTTGACCATGTAGGGCCCTGAAAGTTAGAGTCAGGATTTTAAAATGAACTCTTTTTTTTTTTTTTAACCCCGTGTCCTGTCCGGCTGTGGAGCAAACAGAATAATGTCTGAGTGCCAAAAACAAGCCCAACAGTGTTGCTGTTTCAGGTGAGAGGTTACAGCCACTGCTATAAAACTCCTCCTGATTTTTGTTTAAATATAACCCCCAAAATCTTTATTAGAATGTTTTTATGGTTGATTGGACACGGAGCCTGAAAGTGAAGGGAAGGGTACAGAAAGAGGGATGGGGGAGAAAGTAAACAGAAAAAGAAGAGAACAAGAGACGTGAAGAATCCACTTCTAGACCTGCAAATAAAGCACAAGCAAACAAAACAGGGAGAAAAGATACAGCAGCAACAAACAGCATATGAATATACAACAGTTGTGATATTCTTCAAATGTATACGTATACACCAGTTCAAGAGAGTTCAGTGTCAACCACAGCCCCAGTCAATGTGTCTGAAAACACCTGAGTCCGTCTTTATGTGAGCACCTTGTGATCACCTGTGTGTATATATGCGCGCTTGTTTATGCAAGGTTTCTCTATTGAAACATTCAATAATAAGTTTGAGGAGCCACAGACCCGTCCCCAAGGCCCACGGAGGACGCGAAGGAGGTCCAGGCTCCAGATGTCCAGAGGCCACCCAGGGCACGGACACCCCAGGGAGATCGCCGTCAGGGCAGTCGCTAAACTCTCCCCCAGAGGGCGCAGAGGCTCACCCCACGTGGGCCCCCCGGCAGTCGCCGCGCTAGAGCCCCTGGGGGGTCGCGGCTAGGAGCTCACAGGCACCGCCTGCAGCCGGCCATCCAGGGTAGATCTAGCCGGAACCAGAGACCTGAGACCCAGGAGCGAACCAGCCCCAGCAGAGGCCCGACCACCCCCGGGGGTCCAGATCCCACCAGGCAGCCACAGGAAGAAGAGCAGGCAGACGCACCCAGCCCCAGACCCCGAGACACCCCAATACGCCACTGGAGAAAGGCACCACCAATGCCGAGGCGCAGCCAGGGAGGATAGTCTCTGCCGAGGAGGGTCTAGCATGTCACAGAAAGAGAGGGGGGGGGGGGGACGAAACCTGACAGAAAAACAGTCACACACAGACACAATCACGCTCCCTCCCTCATGCGTGCACACACACATTCCTGCAAACATACCAAGACACACAATAGACGCTATACACCCACTCTCGCTCCCCATGCACACTCTATGTTCAGGACCAGGGACCAGCGCCCTGAGGGTGAAGCCGGCCCTGAGATCCAGAAGATGGTCCCTCCCTTACTGAAATGGGGATAAGCAGACCACCGCGCACCCCGCCGCAGCTGAGCAGACCCCGACCAGATGGCCCGCTCCACTCCAGGCCCCAGGCAGCAAGAAAAGAACAGGGGTGTGTGAAGACCCCAAGTCTCCCCCCACCTGCTCCAATGTGGTGTTGATGCGTGTTGTAGTAAGATGCTTTTAAAAAGAGTGGGGGGCGGCCCGCCATCCCCCGCCCTAGATCCTAAGTGTCTAAATGCGTGGAGGTGGGTAATGACACCGGAGGAGAGGTTAGCCGGCTAGACCTCCCT
>SSNR01000290.1:399873-426347 GCA_006937965.1 Callopanchax toddi
CCCCCCCCCCCCCCCTCCTATTTTTTGTTGACAATTTTTTTCCAATCTTCAATGATGTAATGGCTTACCGTGTACTACACATGTCATGATTACTTTAGCATTAACAACAAAAACAGCAATGGAGCCTGTTTTACTGGATTTTGTGTTTTTTCCCTACTTCATCCTGATCCTCTGGCCGTTAAATGTTGTGTACTGATATAGATAATAGATGATAGGAAACAAAATGCTACTAAAGAAAAATATGAGTTTTAGGAGAATTTTTTTGCCAATCTGAGAATCTCTCTATTTTAATATCTTTTTAATGTGAACACTATTGCAGAAGAAGTCCGTTATCTTGTAACGTTTGCATTTTTTTATTGTTACATCAACAATATTTTTTGTTACATCAACAATATATTTGCATAGAATGTCAAAAAGCCCTTAAATATTAAATTTTTTCAATAAATGTAAATACATGCATTATAAATAAATTTTGTGTTTGACACCGCAGAAAGTCTGAGGTTGATTCATGGAAACTCACTGAAAAACAAAATATCAAAGACTTATGTTGATTTTTTTTCCACTATTCACATCAATCCAATGCATGTCATTAACAATCTTAGCTGATTAACGATCATTTTAGCACCTGTCATTTCTTTCTAAAATCTTATTCTGTTTTTTACGTTTGTCCATCTGTCTCTCTTTCACAGCACTCACTGAATAGGCTCATTTCTCTAAGCGTGAAAGGCATGCTGGGTAATTGAAAGAGGGCAACTGGCACAAGTCAAACAGATGGAGATGTACTGTGTGCAGCGTGTGTGTGCACGCAGGGCGGTGTCTGGCAGAAGTCAAACGGCTGTGGATTTATAAACTCCCCAATGAAGACCGAAAGACAACTCTTGCCAAATCCCACACTTTGTCCCACACAAACACACAACCTCAAACACGTACACATCTTGTTTTCATGCCTTATTTTTCCTTCCATTATACGTGTTTATTTTCATCTGTAGGTGGCCTGTTTGTTTAATTGTTTCCATCCATCCTTGAAATGTATCGCCTCGTGTCTGCACTATCTTGAACATGCACACCGCCTGTGAATTATCCCACTTTATTTTTATTCACATCTATCTCCTAACTCATTATTGTTGCAATGTGGGTTTTTCTATAGGATGCTTGAAGCAACAATACCTTAGTAAACATTTTAGAATAAATGTCTGCTTTTGCTGCTGAAAATAAAAGAAAAGCATTTTTTTGATATTCTAAAGTTCATCTGCAAACAACTTCAACACTGAACAAATTGTAAAAAATTCTAACAAATTGTCACTTTGCTACTGTGGGCTCAGATTCTTTTCTTTTCAATACTGGAAGTTAAGGGTCTTTTTATCTTGTCATTTCTTTCATATAATACATAGCAGATGCACAAAATTAAAGAAATGTGAACTTCAGATGCTCCTGACACAGTTCAGTCATTCTTCAGGCGTAACGTTTTGCACAGAAACTGAAGGTCAGTTTCTCATTGTGATAATCCTGTGCCCTTATTGATCCATTGACATCCGCTTTAATGTTGTTATTGATCTTGGTTCTTTTTACACTTCTTATAGAGTTTATACATCAAGATGGAAGCACTTTTTCATAGCTTAGACACTAAAGTAAGTTCCAAGTTATTTTGTTTTGAACACATTTTTTGATTTGTAGTTCAAATTAGAGTTAGATTATAATGTTTTTTGACAAGTTTTTCTAAATTTAAGATTTGTTTATCTTTTGAGGCCAAAATGAATTTTGTTGGTGCATGGGTAACACTGGATACTGTTTATTGCTGGGCTTTGAGATTCTTTAGGTAATTTGGAATAATAATAATAATAATAATAATAATAATAATGTTATTTATATAGCACCTTTCTCAGGCCAATGGCCACAAAGTGCTTTACAATAAAAACAATTATAAAAACACAAAGGATAAAACTTGATAAGAACATAATAAAACACAAAAATAAAAACTTGATAAGAACATGATAAAACACAAAATAAAAACTTGATAAGAAGCTGATAAAACGCAAAATAAAAACATGATAAAACAAAAACATCATGCAACCTAAAATCAGTTAAAAGCGAGCCTGAATAAATGAGTTTTCAACTCTTTCCTAAAAGAGTCAACAGAATCCAGGCTACACAGAGGAGGAGGTAAAGCGTTCCATAATCTTGGAGTCACTACTTTAAAAGATTTATCTCCCCTGGACTTAAAATGTGATCTAGGAACCTCCAACAGCCTCTGACTAGCAGACCTCAAACTACGAGGAGGACTGTAGGGTTTTAAAAGGTCTGAGATATAAACAGAGACCTGACCACGCATGGCTTTAAAAGTAAAAACTAAAAGTTTAAAATGAATTCTAAAATGCACTGGTAACCAGTGCAGGGATCTTAAAACTGGAGTAATGTGCTGACTCTTTTGTGTGTTGGTTAAAAGCCTTGCAGCAGCATTCTGAACTGACTGGAGGCGAGACAGATATTTCTTATTCAAACATGTAAAAAGGCTGTTACCGTAATCAAGGCGAGATGAAATAAAAGCATGAATAATCATCTCTAGTTCTGCTTTTGACACTAGAGTTCTGATCTTAGAGAAAAAAGCAGTTACGGATTAATGTTTGTGAATGTCCCTCTAATGACATGGCAGAATCTAGAATGATACCAAGGTTTCTGACGTTTGGTTTAACAGAAGCAGCCAAAAAACCAAGGTGCTGCTTAATGTCACTCATTTGGTTCTCTGGAGCAAAAATTAGTGATTGAGTCTTATCAGAGTTCAACTGCAAATAGTTGTCACTAAGCCACTGTTTGACGTCCTTAAAACATTTTAACAGTGAAGACAACTTAAAATATTCAGAAGGTTTAAATGAGCAGTACAGCTGAATATCATCAGCATAAAAATGATAAGACACATCAGCAAACTGTCTGATCATTTGGCCTAGGGGGAAAATATACAAAATGAACAGGATAGGGCCCAGCACTGAGCCCTGTGGTACCCCAAAGGTCAGGTTCTGGGAGTCAGACATGATCTGGTTCGCAAAGACACTAAAAGTTCTACCTGAAAGGTAGGACTTGAACCACTCTAGGGCTACACCAGAAACACCAACAGTATCATGAAGCCTGTTAATTAGAATACTGTGGTCTACGGTGTCAAATGCTGAGGAAAGAATCTCCAGTAGAACCATGACAGTGGATGCTCCGGAGTCAGCTGACATCAAAATGTCACTAGAGACTTTTAGTAACGCAGTTTCTGTGGAGTGGAGCTTTCTGAAACCAGACTGAAATTTATCAGAAATCTCATATTTCTCCATAAAAGAAATCAGCTGTTCTGCCACGACTTTCTCAAAGACTTTAGCAATAAAAAGGAGTCTGCTAAATACTAATGTCTGTACAGAGTTGGGGTTGAGGGTGGTGGTGTATTTAAATACTCTCCTCTTCAATGGAGTTACCGGTACTTGCAAAATTAAAGTTTATTGTAAATGTCTCCCCTAACTGATTTTGGCAATGCTAAATTTGTGTTTGTGTGATTTTGATTGATGTAATCTGTCCTGTCTTGAAAATATTTTAGTAATATAGTAATATTCATAAACATGTAAGAAATAAAAACACTAATCCTGGACAACTTCCAAACTCTTAAGAAAATCCTCCCCCTAAGATGACTTTGAGTCAAAAATTGTCTCCAGAGCTCCTTTGTTTCTTTGTCGTTATCAAAACAGCTAACAGGAGTCACTTTCTTTTTACTTCTGTAAACAAGCGATCGGTGAGAAAGAGTGGTATGCCGCATTCAGAGACCGATTATAAGCTTGGTAAATCTCATAACTGGTGTCTTCTACACAAAAAACAATGTGGATTAATGTAACGTAATAACGTTTTACATTATTATGTTATTTCTGTACGTGATTCAATTGCTGGAAAATCAACAAAACGTTTTACGGGGTTTTGAATCCAAAGCGTTTGCAGCTACTGGTGAAGTGAAGGAGTCCCTGTTAGTGCGTTAATTCCGGTTTCCGATCCAGTCCGCTGTTTATCAGCAGAGTGACAAAAAGTCCACCAAAACATGCACTTATAAATAGGCCTAAATGTCAATCATTTTCACATCTGAAAAACTAATTACTGTATTGACTCGAACATAAGATGTGATTTTTTTCCTTGAAAATAATGTAAAAATGCGTTATAATCGCGGCCTAGTTTTTTGAGGTCATTACACCTCTGCACCAGCAGAGGGCGCAGGTTTTTTGTAAAGGCAGCAGCAACAGGAATCTCAGCTCAGATCGTGAATGGTCCCGGTCCAGACTGAACCAAAGTTACAGGCCCACTGGGGATTAAAATGCCCAATGGCCAGTCCAGCCAGGTCCACTTCCAGACCCAGGGCAGGTGCTTTTAGTGTGAGCAGCTCAGCGTGGACTTCTGTCCAGGTGGAGGGCTCCCATTGGTTGATCCACATACGCCTCCTCCTCCTGAGGTGCTCACACAGCTGCAGAACCTCAGTCAGCTGGCCTGGAGCTTCATGAATTATCGGTGGGTAATGCATGCAGCGTTGTTTCTTTACCCTTGTGCCACACACACACACACACACACACACACACACACACACACAGAGACACACACAGAGAGAGAGAGAGAGGGAGAAGAAAGAGCGAGAAAGAGATTTAACTGAACTTTTTTTTCTTGTTTCCCAATTGACTAAAATCTGTCGTCACAACGGAACATTTTAACCCCTGATTAATAGACTAATATTAAAGTAGTCTGTAATTACGGTATTATTTAAATTATTTTCTCAAAATTTCAAAAAAATTGTTTCTTTACAAGGTGAATTTAGTTTTTTGTCTGAAGATTAGTCTTGGAAAGGGGGGGGGGGTCGTCTTATATTGGGGGTCATCCTATATTCGGGTCAATATGGTACGGTATATTTTTCCAGCATCTCAAAATCATTTAGGTGGGTTTACTTCAAAAATTGCCTTTAGTCTGTACTTTAATCTGATTTAATAAATGTTAAATGAAAGAAATCATAAAAACACATGCTATAGTGGAAGTGGAAACCTGAGGATGTGATGATCTCTTGTTTTATTTCTGAGGGAAGTTTAATTCAGTGAATATTGGAGAGCATGTGCAGCCAACTGTGCTTCAGGGAGAAAAGCTGCACTGATTCATCGACACGGGGACAATCTCGTACCTTCTTTCGCTGCAGCACATATTCTGACTTTTGGTTCCTTGTACCCCACTCTGGAGTCTAGCTGTGCCACTTTCTGACTTGATGAGCATATAAGACAAAAAACTATTGTAGATTTTGTGTATATTTGAAAAGAATTTAAATAATAAAAAATAACTTAATATACATAGATCACTGAACCACCGCAAAATCTTAGTTTTGTTCTGTTTTTGCCAATTGCTGATTCACCAACCTACATCAATATATTTAAATGATTACATAGCTTTTCTCACAACATGCATCATTGTACATGTAACTCAGCAGCAAACAAAAATTTTACTACATTATTGTAAGAAAAACTTTGATAACTTATGACACAATAAAAATAGACATAAATGTCATGAACTGGGGTAGTGCAGGACCCAAATGCAGGAGGACGGAGGCAGGAACAGGTGAGGTTAAACACAAAACAGCTTTATTGCTGGCAGGACTCAGGAAACACATGAGGCAGGGGATACAACACAAGGAACTGACAGTGACTGAACTAAACAGCATATATAAGGAGGGAGCTAATCAAGGAGACGAGACACACCTGGAGGGGATTAGTGCAGGGCACAGGAGGAACACAGGCACAAACTGGACACAGGGGGGCAGAATATGACAAGAAATTTCAATTCAATTTGTGTTGTGCATCAGTGTTAAACACTTAGCAGGTGGTAGCAGCCTGGCTTACATTAGAACAAAATGCTAAGAACAACTTTCAAAAAGAGATATTTTATAACACTATAAGAAAAATGAACTTAGCTATTGTAGCCTGTAAAATGCTGCAGAATGATACCAAAACGAGCTCATATAATGGATGTTACCACAGTATGATGTCAATGCAATATAAGCGGTTAGTTGCTGTTGATTCTAGGTGAAATAATACTGGTGGTTCAGGACTGAAACAGATTGTCAGAGTGTGTGTTACCACAATACGATCCTTTTCACCACTTCCTGGTAGGAAGTCTCGATGGATATTAGGCCTACCACTGTGGGGTCAGCAACTTTTACAGTTGGAAGTGTTCATTGCATTCAGTCATAGGTTAATAACAAATAAAAAGGACTAAGAACACAATCTTGTTGGACTTAACAGTTATTATTTATACATTCAAAGATGCTGTTTCAATTTAGCATAATGTGATCAATTTTAAAAATGTATTATTGAATCGTTTTCTTAAAATTTTTAATTGCATTTTTGTCAGATTTCTGAAGCTGAATGCATTTTTCCCAGTTTGTAAAAAATGTTACAAGACATCCAGATTTAGGTTATTTAAAGGATCTTTTGTTATCTTTTATGTTTTCCTTGTTGTTTCTATCTCTTCCTCCATCTACTGCCTGCTCCTCTTTTCCATTGCAGTCAGTGACAGAAGCTGGGCATTGAAGGAAAATGGATTCGAAAAAGACAGTAGAAGGAGAGTTTGGTTGATCTTGTGCTCCAAAGGAAGGTCGTTCTACAATCCACAGACTAACAGATTTCTGCTGGGTGTTAGTCTCCACACATTTGGCGCTGTACACACAGGCAGGCACACAATCCGACACTTTATTCAACAAGAAAAATGCTGTCACCACAAACAAATATTAACAAAATCACATGATGGATTTTTTAAGGATGATTTGTTTCAAAAAGCATCTCTTTTCTTTGAACTAGAGGTCAGGTTTGTTGCAGTATTAAAACACTCTGAATGCTTCGGAGGAAACCATTTAATCTGAAAGTCCTTCTCAAGCTGCCGTCCCCTCCTCGGCTCTTCGTTTAGGGATTTAGAATCGTTTCTTTGAGGCGCGAAGGATATAATCCAGTGTTTGTATAATCCTGCATGGATATATGCACTCAACCGGTCACTTTCACACACACATTCATTCTCGCACACATTTACTGTACTGCAGATTCAGTCACACACACTACATGCTGTCTGTGATCACCATCAGAAATGGTCCATCATTTCTACTGCAATCTTTACAGCTCTGAATGGGCCAGACCTTGCCTTTTTTAAAGAAATAAATAAGCCTAGATAGCTTGTTCTTGTCTGAAATACTTTCTATTTTCTCTTTTTTTTATTTTGCAAAGAAATACTTTGCCATCCAAGCTGGAGGTGAAATTCTTTCTCTTTCCAGCCCACATGTGACTGAGGATGATCCATTTGGCGTCACTACAAGTAATTTATTTTTGACTCTTTGTGCTGTGGATTGTCAAAACTTGGATAACACTTCATATGTAGACGACAAATAACTCAATGTTTTTTAAAGTGGAAACACAGCGGACTCACAACAAGCCCAGGGACTTTGAAAAGCCTCCCTATACTGAATGTAGATGGAAAGAGGAGATGATGTTTTCACGTTTGTGCATTTTACTGTAATGCATCATAATTTGAGGGGTTTTATTATTTTAAGAGGAGTCTTGTGGAATATAAAATGCCTGCACACACACAAACATGTGCTGTAAAATACACAAGCTCTTCCTAAAAGTCAAGCAGTTTGACTGTCAGTTTTGAAGTTTAATTGGCCAATGTGTCAAGGTGTGAAAGAAGTGTGGACAACTGCAAAGAGAAAGTGCATCCACACCCCTCCAGTTATCAGGTTTAAGAGGTGTTACAGATGAAGATGCACTCCTGTCTGATTGTCAGCTTCCTTTGTGTTCTGTGTTGCAACCCGAGGTGAGAAAGGCGAGTTTTAAGGACTGTTCTTGTGTTAGATGTACAGTAAAGATTTATTACAAATAACTGAAACCTGGCTGCTTTGAGCACTTTATATCTAAATGGTCACTATCTCAGGACTAATAACAGAATTATGTAGACTCAAGCACATGAATTTGATCATTTGTCATCATTAAAAGTGTTGAATTATCGAGGTTTAGTGTTAGTGGAAACCCTCAGGGCCCGTTGATGAGCTATGTAATTGCCGTAGCTTGTGGAGCTAGCAGTTGTTAGTCCTCAAAAATTCCCCAGAGACTCTTTTTAGACCTACTTTCTCCATACTGTGCCATTAGCTGTGCTCTGTATTTTAGTCTTCAGGATTTCACTCAGTTAAGAGATACTTGAGAATAAAAACACCCCAACCTAGCTAAATTTTAATAAACAAGTTAATAACCTTAGTTACCAGCAGGACATTAAAATCACCCAGTTCCCTAAAAGGTAGCAATGCTCATTCTTCATTTTAGAAATGTTTTTGTAAGTGAAGCTCTGTGACTAATTCCTCACAGAAAATCTTAAGCTGCTGACTATTTTATTTAATTAAATATTAAAGAAGGGATTCTTTTTTAGGCTTATTTATAGGCTGACTTATCATAATTCTTTACTTTGATGCAACAAATCAAAATCTAGAGTGGTGTATATGAGCCTGTTTCAACGTGTTGAGATATTCATCAGGGTGTCAAAAAGAAAAGTAATTCTTTTGAAAATTACCACCACCTATTACTTTTGGGAAGTTTTTCCTTCTCTGAAAATGTTGAAAATATTTTTGGATTTTGGACAGAGACTGCCAGGATGTAAGATCATCTAAATGGAAAACAGGCTAGCAACTTGCTAGCTTGAAATTACATTATGTATGCTCTGCTATGATTTTGCCTGTATCTCCATGTTTTCATTTGTCTCTGTTAGAAAAAAATTGTCTCATACTGTTGGACAACTTTGAATGAATCTCAGAAACAGCAATCAATACATGTACAGTACATCTACAACTGAATAACCTATAGCAAACAGTAAACTTGCTATAGTCTTACGCACCAAAAATGGCAAAACTGACAGCGCTTTAGAAACCATTGAGTCAGACTTACGTATGCTAAGCATAAACAGTTATGCTCTGTCAAACTAAGCCCAAGCTAGGAACAGAGCAAACCATTTCCTGGTGCTTTGTTGTGTCCACTCACACAGCCAATAAAACTGCTTCCCATAGATATCTTATACAATGGCTAGATATCTTACCTGCGCTGTTCATCAATGGACCCTGACGTCCCTACGCTGGCAGCCATCTTACTTCAGATAGCTACCAACATTGGTGTCAATGGTGCATGTGCTATTAAATACCTGTAACTTGCTCAATTTTTAAAAAGTTTGCTTTGTTATAAACGTCAGAGACGTGGCTGTGAAACATATTGATAATAGACGGGAAACTCATAAACTGTAAAAGTATCCTATCTCAAGTCTATACATAATGTTTGTAAGAAAGTAAACCGTTTGTAAATCCGTTCATTTTTTCATCGAGTTAAGAGTATTTTTAGTTTGGTTGATCGCTCACCTTCCATCTGCTACCATAGAGAGCAGAATGTCAGCTGTCCGAAACAAGATGGCCACCGTGTAGGGACGCTGTCGACTCCCAGATAGGGCATCTAGCCATATATATGATATCTATGCTGCTTCCAGCAAACCAGATGGTCATTTTGAACAGGTAATTTTGAAAACTCTTGATTACATCTGCCAGCCACCTACTACAGAATAGAGAGTTGAACCACAGGGTTCAGCAGCAAACTTGGCAGATTTTGAGCTAAAACTTGATGTGGTTGTAGCTCTTAAAATTTAAACAAGGTTATGCTATTTTTAAGATTTGAGCAAAATGGCTGACGCCATCATTTCTAAACATAAGATGATCTTAATTTAAAAAATCTAGCAAAAAAAGAATGCTAAACATTATTAAATAATATTATTTTTATTATTACATGTATTATAATTCATATTCTATTATTATTATATTTTGTTTTTCTTTTGTGATTTTATTGCTGATGTCAGACTTCCTGCGGTATATCAAAATAAAATCCTTTTTGAAATGTATTGGAAATAAACCCCTCTTTTTCTTGGCAAGTTTTTGTATTGTGGAAATTGTACATGCACATATGATGTAACAGCATACCGGGCTTATTTTAGGAAGTTCAAAAGGAATAAATGGACATATTATCAATCCATGACCGAGCCAACAGAAGAACATGTAAGAAAAACAACCATGCATGCTCAAAGTTATTTCTATGGTCAGTTGTATCACTGTTTGGCTAACATAAACACGTATATGACTGTGGAGGAAAACCGGAGAAAGTATGTGAAGTCTCCAAAAAGAAATGCCTGCAAACCTGTGATCTGGAAACCACATAAATAGATCCCATAGCTTAGTATTAACCATCATACTAATAAACCACCAGGGGCAACATCTTAGCATTAAATTGTAGCAAAGTTTAGGAAAATGGAACTGCTTGAAAAAAACATCAGCAATTTTAAAGGATAAAGTTGTGCAAATGATGTAAAACAGCATTAGGGTTAGATGTAAAGAACCAGATGACACGAAATCCTCAGAGAATGAAAACAAACCTCATTTTTGTAGCTGCAGGTGTGTTTGTGTGTTAGCATTTCTGTTCAGGCGGAAAAGGGTAGGAGGGCTCCCTGAAGGAAAGACCTCATTCCAAGGCCTTGACTGCCGATATTACAACTACAAATCAGGCCTCCCACACCGCTGAGAGCAGCAAATAGCACACACACACACACACACACACACACACACACACACATACACACACACACACACTCACAGACTCCATTGACTAAAGCAAATTTTTATTACCAGCCTCTTCCTGCTACGGCCCCCTTGCTACAGTTTGGTCTGTCCAAGAATACTTCCAGTCCTCCTTGCTTTTGTTTATTCGGTACATACATAATATGCTTATGCACGTTTCTGTAATGCTTGCACCGTGTTTGTGCATGTGTGTGCACATTACTGCAACACGAGTGAGTTTTCCGCGCCCTGGTTTGGCCTGTTTGCTCAGTTGGGAAAACAGATTGCAGTATGGCTGGACAGAGATGAGGAGTGTAGCAACAGTGGAACACAAAAGTGCTTATCATGTGACACACTTGACAAAGCATTTAAGCCTTCCCCAAACCCCTCAGAGCAGTTTTCATATCCTGTGTGACATTTTGCACGTTTTGCTTTAGATTTGAGATCTTAAATACTCATTTACATCAAGCCAAACCAGCGGTGCATGATTTTTTATGTCATTTGTTTGAACATGAGTGACATTTTAAAAATGTTACTTTTTTCCTGGTGTTTTACAATATACGTACTTTTACACCTTGTCTGCTGCTTTTCCTTACACTCCAAATTTGTTTGATATCACACCAGAAACATCCATTGCACTGAAGTGAATATTGCAACCAGTATTCAGAACAAATCTAAATATACACGAGGCTTTGTGCAACTCTTTCATGTTGTTCCTTTCAGCTGCATAATAAAAGTATAATTTAAACAGAATAATTTATTGGATGAGCTTTGTCAAAAAACACCCACTGTTGACAGCAGAGTGGGATACTGTTCCTTGTTCAATGTGTATTATTTTTAATAATATATTAATGCTCTTTCTCCAAATCTGAATTATTAGATGCAAAAAAAAAAATCTCCATGATTCAAAGGTGATTTAACTGTATTCAACTACTGTCAACGTTTATGCACTAGATGGAAATGATGACTGACATTTGGGCACTGCTTTAAAGCATCTGTTCCGACCGTTTGAAGTGTGGTTATGTGGAAAACTTATGAACAATTAATATCTAACCTGTTGCAAACTGCTCTTTGAATGAACTCAGTGTGGAGTTCAGTTCTGACTGCTAGTGTAAGAGGGGCCAAGACAAAAGTGCTGTCCTCTGTTCTTGAGAATTTCATTGCGCTTGATGGAAAAATAATTTTGTGAAATTTGATTTGACACTTCACTATTATATTTATTGAATTCCATGGCTATTTGCAGCAGCAGCGATAGCTGTAACACTTCTGGTGCAGCCTTCTGGCCAGGATTCCACTTTTTACTTCTGACAAAATAACTGTAAAATGCAAAACTGACATGGGTATATGACTGGTTCACATGGCAAGATTTTTAAGCCAATCTTTGCCCCGATTCTCCCTTAATGACAATCTTAAGGACGCCCCTGATGATCATAATGGCTCTAAAGATAATCTTATCAGATATTACTGTCAAAAAAAAAAAAAAGAAAACAATGACATTAGACTGATAGTATGTAGTATTTTGTTTTAAACTGTATAAAGTTCTTTACTAAGAAATTGGTAGATAATTTTTCTTTTTTTTTCATTAAGTTTATTTCAATCAAAATAAAACTGTTAAAAAATAAACAATAAAATATACATAACAAAAAATCTAATTTAAATGAAAAGGAGCAGAATGAAGAAAACATCTTATAATTCCTGCCCCCATTTAACCAGCGAAAATCATCTGTACATTCTTAACTCTATGTTTTGATAATAGTAATAAAAATAATAATAGCAAAATTAAAACCTAAAATGGCATCAACATATAAGTTTCAACCTTAACACAATTAACTAATTCAAAAAAAGGATAGGAAGAAACTTTCCTATCTCCAAAGTTTTTACACACTTTTTTAAATAGATTCAGATGAACAACCTGTGACTACACAACACCACAAAACAACAACACAAAAGCCTTACATCAGAGAGGAAAACAAAACCATATAATCATTACCACAGCACATGAACAGATCACTCTTGCTCTTTTCTGTATAGATAGAAAATCTTTTCTTTGTATAATTTTTTGAATTGCAGTATATTTGTACTTTGTTTGATTTTTTCTTCAATGCTGTTCCATAAGATGACTCCACAGATTGAAATACACATACTTTTAAGTGTTGTTCGAACACAGTGATGTCTCATTTAATTCCCTTCTCAGATCATGTCCCCCTTGTCTTTCTGTGAACAAACTTTGAATATTATCAGGCAGTGGTTTTTTTATTGACTCTATACATGAATAATGCTGTCCTAAATTCTATTAAATCTTTAAACTTCAAGGTTTGTAATTTTACGAACAAGCTATTGGTATGATCAAGGTATCTGGCATGGCTCACTAATCTTATGGCTCGTTTTTGTAATGTACATAATGAATATATTGTTGTTTTGTAGGTGTTTCCCCACACCTCAACACAGTAAGTCAGATATGGCAGTATAAGTGAACAATACAGAGTAAACAATGCATTTTGATTCAAGAAGTGTCTTGCCTTTCCCAACAGCCCGATGCTTCGTGCTACCTTTCCTTTAACATGTTTTATGTCAGGTTTCCAACAAACCAATTGGGAGTAGGTTTCAGTCTTTTACTATAATATTTTGGCTGAAAGTTACTGTGGATTAGCTAGTTATCATTTCCCCCTTAAATAATATTAAAATGTATTTTTCTGTAGTTTACAGAATGGTGTTAGTTTGATCAAAAGGCCAGAACTATTCAGATCTGAAGAAGAAACAGGAAGTTGATTCACAGCAGGTATTGCTGGAGGGTTCCTTAAAAAACATGAGCGGTACGAAACCACAAAGAGCACTGTTGCACCACCAGTCTGTTAGCATTAATATTTCACCAGCTAGCTGAAAGATGGTGCAGACGAACAAAAGAAACTGGTAACATCACATGTTATGTGTACACTGAAATAAGACCTGAGAGTTTGCTGTCCTCGCTCATGCCAGATGTTTAATCTTGCTAATATTTGCTGCAGTGAGCAGACGTGTCGGAGAACAACCGATACAGGTGATAAAAGGAAATCAGACATCAGCTGTCTCCGATGAAGGTACTTTAGACTCATACATGTCAAAAGCAGCAGAGCTAGAAAGCCCTGGTAATTTAGAAAAACTGTTAAATACCACTGAATATTTTAATTGAAGGAAAATTTGGCACATCTCATTTTTGCATAAAAATGTATGGACTTTCTTTGAATCCAGGGTTACCTTGGTGAATGAAGAGAGTCGATTAAAAGGGGGACAGTAAAAGGGGTTTTTATGATGGGGGGGGGGGGTAGAGCTGGAGAAGCTGTAAGCAAAAGTTGAATGGAGACAGACTTAGCAGAGCAGATGGTTTCATCGTTCTGCCCGAGGCCCTAAATGACTAAAAGGAAAGAGAGGGGTGTGTGTGTGTGTGTGTGTGTGTGTAGGGGGGTAACTACACATCTGCCCTTCCTTTTCCTCCCCTGCTTCAGAGGGGTAGGAGAGTAAAGAGAATAGTCAAGGAGTTTAGACAGGCATCACCATCACTGGGTTGCAGCTAAAACAGCTGACACTTGGTATCCATCATCTCATGATGTGTCTCATCCATTCACTTTCCTAAACTTACAATCTGTCGTCAAACCGATAAGCTAAAGACTCATGAATATTTAACTATTTACTTTGGTCTTTATGGGAGCATTTAATTTATGAAAGGATGCCAAATTGCGCCTGACCCCTGCAGCCAGTGTCACTTTACCTTGAAGTACACCACGGATACAAGCAAGCTAAGACACTCCGAAACACCTCTATACTTCCCAGCTAAATGAATAGTGGATGATATATGAGTGTGAGGCCTGGTAATGTTGCCATCTGTTCTGAGATGAGGTAGAAAGAGTGAAGGGCTTGCGGTTCATTGAGCTTCGAGCCCATCACAGCTTTCAGCTCACCAACTGTATACACTCCGCTGACATTTTGAAGGATGTACGTGTGTGTGTGTGTGTGTGTGTGTGCATGTGTGTGTGTGCTTCTGAGAGACTACACGAGATGCTCTCTATCCGTACTACTCACATTACAAAAATGATCATCATTTTAAAATATGGTAATAACTCACAGCATTCATCTTCCCAGAAGCTGATCCAAAATCAATTCACTCAGTTTCTCTTCTCTTCGAATATCCCTCGCCGTTGCACTGACACGCAGTCAATTTTCTCTAACTTGGTCTGGCAGCGTGTGCATCTCTACGTGCACATGTGCACCCTATCTGGCTCTCCATCTTTATTACAAGCCCCCACCATTCTCTCTTTACACGATGGCAACCACTCTAGAAGCAATTGACATCGATCGCTTCATTTCGACATTTTGATCTCTTTCTGAGAGTTCGCTGCGAGCAGAGAGATCCGCAGGTTTTGGCTACGTTTGTTGCAAACGCCACCTGAGAGGGATTGACTTCTACTGCCATGGCCAAAAGGTTTATAGAATGAAACTAGAATTTGCTGCTTTGGCGTTTTGGAGATTTTCTTTTGTCAAACATTTCTATATAATGAATTATATATCCTGACTGATAGCCCATTCTTGCACGAGTAGTAACTTGGAGTTTGTGAGAACTAGTGGGGTTTTGTTTGTCCAACCTCCTCTTGAGGATTGACCACTAGTTCTTGATGACATAAGGTCTCAGGAGGACATGGGATCAGAGTGTTGGTTCATGCTGTTAAAGGCATTGCTCATCATCAAACTGTTCTTGAATGGTTGGGAGAAGTTCCTCTTGGAGGATGTTTAGGTTCAATTCTTTATTCAAAACTGTGTTCTAAGGCTAAACTGAGTGAGCCCACTAAAAGAACAATCATGTCATTTTGTCAAAGCCATGTCAAACTCAAATTGTGATTGTTCCGCTAAACCTTTTAGCAATCATTCCTTGACTTTCTTGTTTCATTATAAAGTCCCCTATACTCAATAGGGGGACATTTCTGCAGCGGCTTCTTAAATGTCCTTTTTTTATTGATTATTATGTTGTTTATGAATGTGCACATTTCTATGTTTTTTAATTAAGTATTTTCTGCAGACTTTATTAAATAACGCTGCTGTTTGCAACACTGAAATTCCCTGCTAAGGGGCAATAAACATGGTATTTAAAGTACCCACTACTGCAACAAACCCTTATTCTGAATACCCCAAACAATCAGAAAGGGAATTCATCAGAGGAAATTACTTTCTCCAAGTCCTCAGAAGTCCAGTTGACATGGAGAAAATGCTGATTTTCTGTACTTCTTGACAACAAGTCATCCTCACTGTTCTACAGATGCCATTCCTGACCAAGATCTGGTCGTGACTCCCGCCTTGTTGCCTCCTCTCACCCCTCCTCCACCTGACGGCTGGAGGTTCAGTGCTGGAGTGTCTCACAGAAAAGCCAGTGGACATATTTGCCCTTTTCAACAGAGTATCATTGCTAATTAGAAACTATGAGTATGTCACTGGACTTAAGTGACTACCCATGCATGATAGTGGGAGCCTCTCACATTCAAACACTGGAGAACATTCCTTCCATTCCATTCAATATTTCGATGGGAACATTGGGATCTTTTCAGTAGATTTAACTCAAGACGGTTTATTGTCATTTCGCATGGTATTTCCAGAAATACACAAGTTGAAACGAAATTGTGTTTCTCACAAGCCTCTACAGTGCAATTACATTTTTCAAAGAAGAAACATCAGTAAAAATCAAGATAAAGATAAAAAATATAATCAAACTCAGCATTTACATATAACATTATATTTATTTTTATTCTTAAAAGCATATTATGCAGTTTTGCTTGTTTTTAGCACCCCCTAGTGTTTGTTTTAAATCTTTGTCACAAAAACGTTATTATTGTCTTTGCTCAGAATGAAACACCTAAATCTAACTGTTGAAATGTCTCCTTAGCCTTCATTGCTTTTACATGAGCGGTTATTTACTCCTTCAAAGAAATCAGCTGTGTTCAAGCAGGGAGAGATCTAAAAAATCAGGAATCATGAGCTAAAATCACTCCGGCGCTAGCATAACAGCTAGCCACACTGGGTTAGCCTAACCCTCGTGTGATACCTGACTTTGTGAGACTTCAGGGCACCGGACCAGAGACTCAGACGTTGCAAACGCGGTATTCTGGACACAAGCAGCAGATGGGGCTGAGTGACTTTTCATTAACCCTGTAAAGCAGAGGTTACTAACAGGCGGTCCAGATCCAGGCTCATAGATGATTCTGTCTAGACCAAACAGCAAATCCAGGACCCGGTCCTTGGTCCATGATGAGCGGGCGTGTCTGAGAAGACGTGGAAGCGCTAATGAGGAGCTGCCGCAGGTTCATTGCTCACTTGGCTCCCGCGGGATTCGCCCTCCCGCTGCATACATGGTTCGGAACTCGATTCCAGTCCTAGAGGCGAAGCTGAGCGCCAAGCGAGTGGCGCACCCGCAACTCCTTAGTTCGCTACCCCTACATTGCGGCGGGGCGGCCCCTCCTGCAGCTCCAGAAAGAGATCTGCTGCTGCAGACAGACATGCCACGCAACACCCCCCATCGGGAAGCTGCAGAATTCTTCAAATTGGTTAATAAAGGAGTTGGAAAGATATAAAATATATATATAAATAGGTTAAGGTGGCGCTGTCGCCGGACCGAGGGCCAAGTCACGGATGCTGATCTGGACCTTTGGCATATTTAGTTAAATACATCTGATTTAAAGGGTCATATTTGCACAATCTGGCTCAAGAAAAAGATCTAAAAATAGGAAAATGTTACAAAGTGTGCCTTTAAATTTTCTTTCCCATCATACCACTTTTTTCCTCCCTTCATTCTTCTCTGCTGTTGTCAATGACAGTGCAGTCTCAACAGACTGAAAGCAGAGTGGCATCGCTTTGTGATTCTTCACCAGAAGAGCCACATGCACATTGTTCATTGTTTAAGCTATTTCAAATAAGCAAATGTCTCTTTATAAGCCCTCCATCTTTATTTAATGCTGTAGTTAGATGTATTTATTCTACTTTCATTAGAAAAGGCTCAAGATTACATTAGATTGATAGATTAGATGTTTTCTCTATGTGTCACGGTGTTTGGTGTGATATTTTAATTTTTTAAAGTTTGGAGATTTGACTTATTTGTGTCACTCAGACTGTTACCTGTTTATCATCCTGTAATCACCCCTCCCTGCTTTTATGATCCCTATTTTCTTCAGTGCTCTGTCAGATTTTACAGTTGTCTTCAAAATGGGTCATTTTCATGGGAATTATGGATTTTTCCTCTGTTTTTGGTGAAAAACAACCTTTTTTTAAATCATTGCCTTATTTTTCCTTGTTATTTGTATGTATTAGCTCACATCCCTTACTTCTTAGATGTTTTATTGACTACCTGCAGTTGGGTACATTGAGGTATGACAACTAAACTGAAATCAGTCAGAATATGTGTTTTTTTTTATAAAAGGCATGCATGCATGTTTTGATTTCCATTTTATTACCTCTTGTACATCACAGGAGGCTGCATATCCATTACCCAGAATTATTCAAGAGTGCACTGATGAAAGCACAAATGCACCACACTTGAAGGCTTAAAGTGCACACTTGTAAAACGTACACTTAGTCAAAGCCATGTAACGCATTCTGAGGGTTGAGATACGCTTTTTGGTGCAACCAGTTTCACCCACAGGGTTTTGTTTAGTTCATTTCCACCTTTATGAGTTGAGACATTCCAGCATTGAGAGACAGAAAACAATGAACCCCCTGAGGTTGTATTGTGTTGTAATGAGGCTCAGTTGAAAGTCTTTGGCCTCTTTTATACTCAACAGTAATAAACTCCTGGGAAGTTTTTAGAGAGTTGAACAAAAGAACACTTAACTGCACAATAATAGTGCAAAGTCCATCAGTACTGGTTTAGACTTAGTCTTTCAGAGGGGGCTTGATTGATCCCATTTTGACAGGATTGTGTCCAGGCTTTTAAAGAAATACCTTCTGGTGCACTTCAAGATGAGATCTGTCTCATTACCTTCCTGTTTATTGTGTTTGAGAGCATCCATAGTTGCCAGAAATTGCACCCTGGTGGAATAATAACAATCTCCTTTGAAAGAGCGTGATGCAGCACTCCGGATGAGGTCGCTGGAAGGTGTTTTAGGATTTACTCTCTGAACTGGCTCCCTCACATTGTATCATTCTTCTCCAGGTGAACAGACTGGAACTGTTGTGCGTTCTCGCCCAATGTGAGGACGTTTCTCGTCTCATCTCTCTCCAGCTCTCTGAGGTATAGCCCACTCAGAAGTTTTGTGTGAACCTGTCTCATCAGGAGCAACCTTGTCTCAGCTTGAAACCTGCGCTGGTGAAATAAAGGAAAACTGCTGAAGCTAAGCTAAAAGAGAGATTAAAAAGAAAAAATGTAGCAGGAAAGGGCAGAGAGGGATGGTAGCAATCTGGTGAGTCTGCAACTAAAAAAGGATCACTTTTATTATAGTCATCAGCTTTTTATTATTCAGAAAGAACAATAATTGGAGGAATGGTCCATGCAAACTCTACATTTTTTTTTAACTAAAGTTGTATTCAATGCATGCCCACAGAATTGTGAGCTTGTAAAATTTCTCTTTTCCCTACATGCTTCAGCTCACTCCAGCTATATGCATATTTGATTAACTTGATCTCTTGAGGTTAGGTTTAAACTTTCTCCAAAGACAATTCAGGGCAGAAGAAGAGGAGAAATCACCAAAAAGAAGCAGTAAACAAGAGAAAATGGTGAACGACATGAGAAATAAATAAAACTCGTGCATTGTTTTAAATCAGTTTTTTACACTGGGTCCTAAAGTTAATGATCTAACTTTTAGGCTTTTTAAAGTCTTAAATAAATCCAGATCCTGACAGTAACTAGCCAGGTTTGCATTGTATTCTGGGATGCAGGAGAGTACACACACATCAGTAGCTATGAGTTGCTCCTAGCTAGCCAAAAATGAACCAGTGGCTCACGATGATGATCAATGAAGTCTATTAATATTTGAGCTGATGATTACATTTATCAGCTCCAACTCACAAAAACACAGAAGACCTAAAAATGTTTATAAGCAACTCAGGCAGAGGGGGTGAGACCATAGAACTCAGCATCTTTACGTCTGGTAGTACCGCCCCAGATAATCTGACCAATCAGCAGACTGAAAATTGTCTGGTGGTTTGTAATGATGCATTTTGTTTTGTGTGAAATGAAAGCAACCAACCTAAAACAGCTACAAATTAATACAACTATGAACAGATTCAAACCAGAGGGACCTCACTACAGGTGTGAAAACTCCCTCTAGGGGTTTTGTGCAATTAAACAAGAGACCTGAAATACAGACTTCACTTCTTAGAACCACCTAGACAAAGACACATAACCTAAGAAATGTTGATGTTGCACTTTTAAACATTTTAATGACATAAAGGATCAACCTCCAGCTTTAAAGTCTGAGTTACTCTTCTGTAGTTTTTCACGTTTCATTTTTTCCCCCTCTATTTTTATAATTTGTATTTCAATAGATTTACAACTGCTCCATAATGGGTGTGTCTTGCGTGTTCATTAAGATTTTTACTGTCACTTTACTGCTGTGCAGTGAAAACGTCCCTGCTAAGGGACTAACAAAGGAATGTTCTATTCTATTATTCCTGTGGTAACAAATCCCAAACCAGTGAGTTTCAGCTCTTGCAAATCTGATCTTTTCCTAAATCTTTAAAAATAGCTTTGGTTTGATTTAGTTAAAAGTTAGATCTTATTAAGGGACCACATGCTGATATTTAGCTGAGAAATCTTATTTAAAAAATCTTGATATTTTTGCTGCTCCTTTGCCTTTTTTTCAAAATTCCATCCATTTTTTTAGACATCTTGTGATCTGTGTAGTAATTGGAGTGTCCATCCACCACAACAACAGAGAGCAGTTAGCACCCCATTAACATCATGTATCTAAGAAATGTTGTGATTTTAGGAGCTTACCTTAAGCAGGTTTTTCATATGCGAGTTCCGGTGGGATCACATTAACATGTTAAGTGTTCCAAAATAGAAAACGTGTCTTATACATGTTAAATTTTACAGTTTCACATGTGAATTTATTCATTCATTCATTTTTTATGTCACATTATTATGCTTTCACATTTGATTTCCATATAAGTTAATATGTTTGTTTTTTATGTGTTTTTGAGGATGATCTGCACACACGCTTTGATGTATATGAAAGGCGCTTTATAAATAAACTTTACTCACTTGCATACGTGCTTGTACATAAAAATCTGTAATAATAAAATGCAAGTTTACAGCTCATGAACAATAATTCTGCAGGACGTGATTTGAGCTGTTGTTTTGGTTCAGAGGGAGGTTGTGCCAGAGCATGAGAAATGCATGAATTTAAAACAAGCAGTAACATGCACAGACGCATTCAGTGGGCATAGACTGTGATGAGGCCTGACAGCTTTCTGTGGCCAGACGTACATATGGTATTTGTATTTAGAGAGGGAGAGTTCACCTCCTTAAACAGATCTTAAATTAAAACACAGACCTCGAGCACTGTGATACATAAACTTATGCAACAGTGAGTCAGACGAGCATTAGTAGATGTGAAAATTGACATTCAGATTATTCAGTGTCGAGTATGAAACATTGATTAATGAAATGCCACGTGTCATCATGTTGGAAATCTAAAGTGTTTGGGCATGTGACTAAGGCAGAAATAACTCAGCGATGTGACGCGCAGAGGGCGCGAGTGAGAAGCGGTTTGTATGAGGGGCCACCAGGGACATTATTCCAAGTTACCTCTCATACACAGATGTGAAAACCTCTCATACACACATATGAAAACAAAACCTCTCATACACACTAGTGAAAACCTCTTATACACACTAGTGAAAACCTCTCATACACACATGTGAAAACTAAACCTCTCATACACACTAGTGAAAACCTCTCATACACACTAGTGAAAACCTCTCATACACACATGTGAAAACCTCTCATACACACTAGTGAAAATCTCTCATACACACTACTGAAAACCTCTCATACACACTAGTGAAAACCTCTCATACACACTAGTGAAAACCTCTCATACACACATGTGAAAACAAAACCTCTCATACACACTAGTGAAAACCTCTCATACACACTAGTGAAAACCTCTCATACACACATGTGAAAACCTCTCATACACACTAGTGAAAACCTCTTATACACACATGTGAAAACAAAACCTCTCATACACACTAGTGAAAACCTCTTATACACACTAGTGAAAACCTCTTATACACACTAGTGAAAACCTCTCATACACACAAGTGAAAACCTCTCATACACACTAGTGAAAACCTCTTATACACACATGTGAAAACAAAACCTCTCATACACACTAGTGAAAACCTCTCATACACACATGTGAAAACTAAACCTCTCATACACACTAGTGAAAACCTCTCATACACACTAGTGAAAACCTCTCATACACACTAGTGAAAACCTCTCATACACACATGTGAAAACAAAACCTCTCATACACACTAGTGAAAACCTCTCATACACACAAGTGAAAACCTCTCATACACACTAGTGAAAACCTCTCATACACACATGTGAAAACCTCTTATACACACT
Organism: Callopanchax toddi; assembly: GCA_006937965.1. NCBI lineage: Eukaryota > Metazoa > Chordata > Actinopteri > Cyprinodontiformes > Nothobranchiidae > Callopanchax > Callopanchax toddi. The sequence goes on from SSNR01000290.1 coordinate 422,124, forward strand.
AGTGAAAACCTCTTATACACACTAGTGAAAACCTCTTATACACACATGTGAAAACAAAACCTCTCATACACACTAGTGAAAACCTCTCATACACACATGTGAAAACCTCTTATACACACTAGTGAAAACCTCTTATACACACACATGTGAAAACAAAACCTCTCATACACACTAGTGAAAACCTCTCATACACACTAGTGAAAACCTCTCATACACACATGTGAAAACCTCTCATACACACTAGTGAAAACCTCTTATACACACTAGTGAAAACCTCTTATACACACATGTGAAAACAAAACCTCTCATACACACTAGTGAAAACCTCTCATACACACATGTGAAAACCTCTCATACACACATATGAAAAAAGCTCTTATGTGTGTATATATATATTCTTTCATATGTGTGTATGAGCAGACCCGGATTAATGCACAGGCTGGGTATGGCTGAAGCCTAGGGGTCCCGTGTGTCTGGGGGCCCCCATTGGTCAGCAGGGTTTTTCAAATTTGCATAGCGGCTGCCTCCAGCTGATTTCACTCTGCCCGCAGCTGTGTGGATGTAATGCAGTTGCAGCAAACAGGTAAATATTGTTTTGGGGTTTTTTGTATCCAGTAGTAGTGTTGTCAAAAAAAAAAACCCAGTAAGTCGGTACTAAAACAAATGTTAAGGTTCCAGGATTTATGAGGTACCGTTGGTACCGACGTAGCGGGTCCACCTGGTTTTTGCGACGCTAGCTGATCTTTTTTCGTCATTTGACGGATTAAAATCACACACCTGTGTGTGTGTGTGTGTGTGTGTGTGTGTGTGTGTGTGTGTGTGTGTGTGTGTGTGTGTGTGTGCGTGCATGCGTGTGCGCGCGCGCGCCATCAGACCGCGCTGTATTGGCGAGAGGCTGCAGCAGCCTGTCAAAGGGACTCCTCCTGCGTAAATGCGCAGCGCTCCGGATTCTGGACGTGGAACGCCACGTCCAGAATCCGGGAGCTCAGCGGTTCAGAGAACCCCCAGAGCGTTCAACCAAGTTGGTTTATTTTCTAGATCAGTCTGGATTTATGAACTGAACTGAGACATAAATGTTGCAGTCAGAGGCGATCGCGTGGATGCGCTCATGCGCTGCGCCCCTCAGACGGGGAGAGTTATTAGAGTTCTCCAGATGAAGACTTTGTCATCAGCTGGTTTATTCTCTAGATCAGTCTGGATTTATGATCTGAACTGGACCTGGTGTGCAGATCAACTCTCGAGTACGGCACAACAGCGGCTTTTCGCCAGCTCGAGACGATGTTTCTAGATGTTTGCTCGCCAACCTGCAGGGCAGCTTACTGAAGCAGCAGCCTAATTAATATAATGGCCTCAGCAGAGACGATCAGAACTTTGTGAAACACTCCAACTGTTAAACCGACACCTCCCGCTGCAGCTAAAATGATCACTGCAGCCCCGAGGAGAGCGGACTCCCCTTTTCCTCCTGACTGATCTTAGTTCAGTTAGTGTACCTCCACCAACTCCGTGCTGCTGAGTTAGCATAACATTGGAGTTGGAGCCGAGTTGGAGGGAGAACACATTTCGACGTAGGAGTAGGGACAGAAACGGACCGCTGCAGCCCCGGACTACCTCGGACCCGCGTCTCTTTTCTGTCCACCTGATGGTGGTTCCATATGAGTCTCCCCTTAAAAATGTGCTCTGCCTCCAACTCGGCTGTGAGCTCCAGTCAGCCAGCTTGGCACCGAGCTGGTTGAGGAACAGAAACCGAACCAATATCAGTTTGAAGGAAAAAACGAGTCCGCTCTCCTCGGAGCTGCAGCGAGAAGCTCCTGTTTGACTGTTGCAGCATTTGACAAAGTTCTGATCGTCTCTGCTGAGGCCAATATATTATTTAGCCTGCTGCTTCAGTAAGCTGTCCTGCAGGTTGATGATCAAACATATGTGTTTTGAGCTGGGGAAAAAGCCCTGTTGGACCGCATTGTAAAGTGCGATAATAACACACCAACTTCCGGTTTTTGTGACCACCTTCCGTTTCATGTGAGATGACTTCCGTTTCATGTGAGANGTGTGTATGAGAGGTTTTCACTAGTGTGTATAAGAGGTTTTCACTAGTGTGTATAAGAGGTTTTCACTAGTGTGTATAAGAGGTTTTCACTAGTGTGTATGAGAGGTTTAGTTTTCACACGTGTGTATGAGAGGTTTTCACTAGTGTGTATGAGAGGTTTTCACTAGTGTGTATAAGAGGTTTTCACTAGTGTGTATGAGAGGTTTTCACTAGTGTGTATGAGAGGTTTTCACTAGTGTGTATAAGAGGTTTTCACTAGTGTGTATGAGAGGATTCTCACATGAAACGGAAGTCATCTCACATGAAACGGAAGTCATCTCACATGAAACGGAAGGTGGTCACAAAAACCGGAAGTTAGTGTGTTATTATCGCACTTTACAATGCGGTCCAACAGGGCTTTTTCTCCAGCTCAAAACGCATATGTTTGATCATCAACCTGCAGGACAGCTTACTGAAGCAGCAGGCTAAATAATATATTGGCCTCAGCAGAGACGATCAGAACTTTGTGAAACACTCCAACTGTTAAACCGACACCTCCCGCTGCAGCTAAAATGATCACTGCAGCCCCGAGGAGAGCGGACTCCCCTTTTCCTCCTGACTGATCTTAGTTAGTTAGAACCACCATCAGGTGGACAGAAAAGAGACGCGGGTCCGAGGTAGTCCGGGGCTGCAGCGGTCCGTTTCTGTCCCTACTCCTACGTCGAAATGTGTTCTCCCTCCAACTCGGCTCCAACTCCAATGTTATGCTAACTCAGCAGCACGGAGTTGGTGGAGGTACACTAACTGAACTAAGATCAGTCAGGAGGAAAAGGGGAGACCGCTCTCCTCGGGGCTGCAGTGATAATTTTAGCTGCAGCGGGAGGTGTCGGTTTAACAGTTGGAGTGTTTCACAAAGTTCTGATCGTCTCTGCTGAGGCCAAAATATTATTTAGGCTGCTGCTTCAGTAAGCTGCCCTGCAGGTTGGCGAGCAAACATCTAGAAACATCGTCTCGAGCTGGCGAAAAGCCGCTGTTGTGCCGTACTCGAGAGTTGATCTGCACACCAGGTCCAGTTCAGATCATAAATCCAGACTGATCTAGAGAATAAACCAGCTGATGACAAAGTCTTCATCTGGAGAACTCTAATAACTCTCCCCGTCTGAGGGGCGCAGCGCATGAGCGCATCCACGCGATCGCCTCTGACTGCAACATTTATGTCTCAGTTCAGTTCATAAATCCAGACTGATCTAGAAAATAAACCAACTTGGTTGAACGCTCTGGGGGTTCTCTGAACCGCTGAGCTCCCGGATTCTGGACGTGGAGCGCCACGTCCAGAATCCGGAGCGCTGCGCATTTACGCAGGAGGAGTCCCTTTGACAGGCTGCTGCATCCTCTCGCCAATACAGCGCGGTCTGATGGCACGCGCACACGCACGCACGCACACATACACACACACACACACACACAGGTGTGTGATTTTAATCCGTCAAATGACGAAAAAAGATCAGCTAGCGTCGCAAAAACCAGGTGGACCCGCTACGTCGGTACCAACGGTACCTCATAAATCCTGGAACCTTAACATTTGTTTTAGTACCGACTTACTGTTTTTTTTTTTTTGACAACACTACTATTGGATACAAAAAAACCCAAAACAATATTTACCTGTTTGCTGCAACTGCATAACATCCACACAGCTGCGGGCAGAGTGAAAACAGCTGGAGGCAGCCGCTATGCAAATTTGAAAAACCCTGCTGACCAATGGGGGCCCCCAGACACACGGGACCCCTAGGCTTCAGCCATACCCAGCCTGTGCATTAATCCGGGCCTGCTCATACACACATATGAAAGAATATATATATACACATAAGAGCTTTTTTCATATGTGTGTATGAGAGGTTTTCACTAGTGTGTATGAGAGGTTTTCACATGTGTGTATGAGAGGTTTTCACTAGTGTGTATGAGAGGTTTTCACTAGTGTGTATGAGAGGTTTTCACTAGTGTGTATGAGAGGTTTTCACTAGTGTGTATGAGAGGTTTTCACTTGTGTGTATGAGAGGTTTTCACTAGTGTGTATGAGAGGTTTTCACTAGTGTGTATGAGAGGTTTTCACTAGTGTGTATGAGAGGTTTTCACTAGTGTGTATGAGAGGTTTTCACTAGTGTGTATGAGAGGTTTTCACTAGTGTGTATGAGAGGTTTTCA